>JARQTI010000393.1:2423653-2651960 GCA_030142655.1 Trachelus tabidus | reverse complement strand
TCAGCGGATGAGGCGGAAGGGCAACCCCCGACACCATGGTCTATACGTCTAGCTTCACTAACAGGGTGACTACTCTTTATATGACTACTCGAATGAATATGCTCGACCCGACCAAAGGGATAAGATAAGTAAGTCAAGCAGAATGTAATGAGGGAGAGAACAGAGTGAAACGAGAAGATATAAAGGAAGATAAAATTTTAAAAGTTAAAAAGTAGAAAAGTAAGGAATGGAGGTATAAAAGTAGAGAAGAAATAATAAAAGAGATAAATCAGAAAGTAAAGAATGAAATATAAAGAAATGAGGAGGTAATAAAGAAATAAATATAGAAATAGAAGATTGGAAGTGGATAAGAGAGGTGTTTCCAGGAGACCAGTATAGGAGACCGGTTCGAGGAAGAAAGAGCGCTCCGAGTCCGGGGACTGCCTCGAGCGCTCCCCCCCACCATTCGCCTGCTCCCACTAGTCGAGTCCTGCGCGACGAAATTGCGCGCACACAATTTTGGACTACTTCCAGTATTTCTGAATATGCTTGACCAGAATTTCCGATTTCTAAGTGTTAATATTTTTCTTTATTGATGTAATTAATTATATTAATATTCCAAACAACTAACTTACTAATATTTCATTTTGAACTGCAATTTCAATTCAATTTTTATCTACTCCGTATATTCCGCGAGATTTTGATTTAGCCTTATTTTTATATTTTGAATAAATTTTGAAAGTAAATCAAGACCCAATAACATTTAGTAAAAATTGAAGTGCTACGTGAATGTCAAGTTGGCACCGCACTTCCTTAAAAATATCTTTAAAATGTTTCAGCAATAGGCTCTTTCAATAGTTCTTGAGAATTTCTATACTTTCCGGTCTCGTTGAAAGGGTTACTTTGGGAACCAGCGTTGAGTAGCGGAGAACCTCTGCGCGCGAAGCTACACGTTCGTGTTCACGTATAGCTCGGCTACGGTGGGATTCGCATTGTCGACGGAGGCGATTATCACAAAATTCTACTTCCAGAATCACCGCTTACATTTAACGCTATGTTTTATGTTTCGCCTGAAACCATAGTGTTGTTCATCTCCGTACTCATCTCTGATCTCTGACTGTTATATTGCGCAATATGTTTAACCGGCCGGCTTGTCGAGATATATATGTATGTATGGTCGAGGTTATCAGGCGCCATAGTAACTGGAACATTCTGGTGAGTCGGTTGCAAGGAACGTAGCTCGCAGACACTGTTTTGAATATTATTTCTACATTATACGTGATGCGTATTCTTTGTGCAAGTAATATTTTTTTATTGATGATTAAGAAAATTGTGAGATCTTCTATTTAAATGATTCAATTTAGATGTAAATAAATTGCATTGGGTTTAATACAGTATCTGCGTTCTTTGATATTCATCATACGATTTACCTTGATGATGTAGTTTTACATTCTTGGGATGATTTGTGTGATTCCATTTTGTTAATAACAATAGAAAATTGTATTGTAAACCGATTGTTCTTTTTTTTTTTTGTAGAGTGTATATAAACTATACAACCTCAACGTTTTCTATTGTTTTTAGCTGCTTTGGCAAGCAAAAAACCTCTTCAAGGAATAGCTGCAAGATTTCTATCTTCAATGACTGAGGCACTGCAAACACATGGTGTAATACCTGATGTCGTGGACACAGTTCCACCCTCACTTGCAAAGGTTGTTTATCCTAATAACTTGACTATTGAGATCGGAAAGGAATACACTCCGACTCAGGTGAAAGATCAACCATCTGTAATTTGGGATGCAGAGGCAGGATCTTTCTACACCCTGTGCATGACCGGTGAGAACATTTTACATGCACTTTGATTTGGAAACTCTTAGAGTATCGATAGAAACTATTAGGTCATTGAGTATGGAATGTCCATTCACTTTAAGTACTTTCAGTTCGAAATCAGACAGTTTTTACTTAATGACCTAATAGAAACAATGTCTTGTTCGTAGATCCTGATGCTCCAAGCAGAAAGGAACCTAAGTTCCGTGAGTGGCATCATTGGCTCGTTGGAAATATTCCTGGTAACGATGTATCAAAGGGTGAAGTCCTGTCTGAGTACGTTGGCTCAGGACCACCACCAAATACAGGACTTCATCGTTATGTCTTCCTGGTTTACAAGCAACCTGGAAAATTAACTTTCGATGAGAAGCGTTTAACTAACAAAAGTGGAGAGAATCGAGGACTCTTTTCCATCAGAAAATTTGCAGCTAAGTACAAGTTGGGTGAACCCATTGCTGGAAACATGTACCAGGCTCAATACGACGACTACGTACCAATCTTATACAAGCAGCTTGGTGGAGCTTAATCTCACTGTGACAGCTTGTAAAATTTTGTAACGCCGAGGTATACATACAAACGATTACTTGGATAATAATTTCGTGGCAAGCAGAAAAGATTATATTACTTAGCATAATCGTATCTAATGTACAGACATTTCTTTTGGTAAATTATATATGATTTCACGTTGTAAAGTATGCTATATGGATCAGTACTGAAGTTTCATTCGCTTTAATAAAATTTCAATTTCATACTAAAAACTTTGTTTTGTAATGTTCAAGGCCTTCTTATACCATTACTCACCGTAGTAGACACTGTTAAATAATAATGAGCTTCAATAAAGGAATGCACATCCTTCCCAGTATTTTTCTATAAAATGGAAATTCTCTGTATCTATGCAACCATAATAGAATCTATTAAGTAAATGAATTTAAACGAAAAACTAATTGACAAGGCTAGAATATTAAAAGAATCCAAGATTGAATTAAAAATGAAGTAACTGAAAAAAATTGGTTAAATTCAGAAGGATGATCTGTATTCAGTCCTGCTGGTTAAACCTGCTTATACGTGAGAAATATGTTGAAAAGTAGGGGTAGCATAATATAAAGAACTCGACTTCACTGTCAATCCCGTTACAAGCGTTTCAGCCATTCACTCAGCAAGACCTCAGCAAGAATGAAGCTTCTTTTGCCAGGTAGGTGCTTGCCAATCCAAGACCTTAAAACACTTTTATGAAAAAATGAGTACCGTTAATTATTAGCTTGTGCGAATAAATCAAAAGCCGTGATTGACATTGATTTTTTGACTATATGGAAAGAACAAATCATGCAGTAAGACAGAACCAAGAAATTATATTTACAACTTCTAAATTCCAATTCAGTACACCTCACGGCCAACGTGACGGTTTGATTAACGGGAAGATTTATTTCTGCCGTTATAAAAAAATTTTCCAAATGACATGCGTGAAAAATGTTTCCATATTTCTCAGGAATATTTCTTTGTGCAATTGGACTGGCCTTGGCCGACGTGGAATCCGAATTTAACGCTGCTAAAATCGTACCAGACATATTGGACAAAGCTCCTGCTGAATTGATTGAGGTAACAAAATTTTATTTTACAATAAATACGATTTAAACGAACTTAATGATAAGATTGATAACAGGTGAAATTCGGAGACAAGGAAGTCAATCTAGGAAACGAACTGACACCAACCGAAGTCAAAGACATTCCTGAGGTTCATTACAAACACGAGGGTGGAGTACTCTACACTTTAGTGCTGACTGGTACGTCATTAACCCCATTAAAATTTAGAAATCTCTTACACAGATAATAGATTCACATTTTCTACAAATCTCAGCTTCGTCAATCGTCCATCATATAAAATCCTATAATTTATATCGATCGATAATTCAATATAATAAGCAACAATGCTTAAAAATCAGCAACAGTCACTAAACGTACAACAAAATAAATGTCCCTGCGGCAAACTAATAACTCAAATAATTGCCAAGCATCAAAGGAACTAACAGTACGTCGTTCTCGATAGTGAATGACCTTAGAAATAATAAACTACTTTCACCAGAAACTCGTTTCTTCCCTCACCAATGTTGAGAATCTTGTTCTCCAATCATAATAACAAATACCAAGGATTGCTGTACACCTCTCCACACATATGCAACTATCTACAGTACCAGCTTCTTTCAAAATACAGATCCAGACGCACCGGTAAGAGGATACAACAGAGAATGGCAACACTGGCTAGTCGGCAACATCCCCGAGGATAAAGTAGCAAAAGGTGAAGTTCTGACAGAATTCGTAAGTTCAGCACCACCGAAAGACTCCGGTCTCCATCGCTACATCTTCCTACTCTACAAACAGAACCAGGGCGCCATTACCTTCGACGAGAGGCGTCTGAGTAACAGGTTAGACCATTACCACAATTAAAACCATAAAAAAATCCTTCTCATTTGAATCCACGCCTAATTAATCACTCTTACCCAATGAACAGGGACAAAAGAAGGAACAGATTCTCCATTAAAAAATTCGCCGCCAAGTACAACCTGGAGGGCCCAATCGCCGGCAACTTTTACAAGGCCAAGTACGACGACTACGTACCAACAGTTCACAAACAGCTTGGATTTTAATCCAATGCAAAGCTTTTGCTATAATCAATATACTATAGAACATGTCACAATGTAATTCTACGCGAAAGAGTTATCCAGCATATACGGTAACCCAAATGTTCTGACCGTGAATTAAAAAATTGTAAAATTCCCCCTGGAAGGAACATTCATTTTATTTCCATATAAAACACTTACATCCTTACTGGAATATAATATGGATCGTATAACGAATCATCTGCCACCAATCCTCTATTTGGCTTCTAGATATGTCGCCACATACGTTAATAACATTGTTCCTGGTTCCCAGGATACTCGAGTGTCAGTCATCAAGAAGAATTAAGTACAGTCAATAATAATAATAATAGTAACAACAATGATGATAATAATAATGTTCCGTATTTCATAACATGTCACAGGTTCTAAGCATTCTCAGCAATGAATCTAAACTATGCAGTACATAGAGGTAGAACTCTCGTTGAGTATACTGTACGCATAAAACATATGTATAAAGACTGATATAAGGGAGTATCGTGAGAATTTAAGCCGTTATCACATGTCGTATGAGCTTTCACAATCAAAATGTTTCTTTTGTATTTTCTTTCATTGAGGCCATCTCTATTTACATCGCGTGACCCACGGGATTTTCTTGTTAAATGCGAGTAATGCCGGATCCCCGATGTTATTAATTATTAAACATTGTCTTTGATTCTCTTGTTTTTTTTATACTCAGCACAAGACAAAAGGGACTCAATGTGACGCGAACGCGGGTCGAGCATTATAATGAGGACAATGACAATTAACAATGCTAATAAGAATTAATAATAAATCATGATCGATGCTTTCTTTCTTTTGCGTTGTATATATTAGGTATTTAATATCCCATTAGCTTTAGTTAATCCACGATGACTAGAATATATGTATACATATTATTGCGTGTGCGTCTCTGGCGTAAACGACAGTTTACTATTTTCATTTAATTGTTGAAGAAGTATTGTCAAACCTATGAAAAAGAGAATGAGCCTATGATTTTCAAGTCTATACCCTCTTTTTGTCCTTGTTAAGACTTTTCCTTAGATTCGCCTGTCTTTCTTGGTTTATCTTTTTCTGTAAATTCTCTTTTTTTTCAAAATTTACAATGCTCCTTAGCTTCTACCGAACGTGCTTCCCCATAGGAAAGAACAAAGCACAGATTCATACGTATGATATAATACTAATGTACTAGAAATAGATTGAGTCTGTCCGATAGCCCACGTAATATAGGTCGAGCCGATTAATAATAATAATATATATAATTAACTCATATACATAAGCTTAATTGCGCAATAATTGTTTTTATCATTAATGGTATACTTCCCCATTAATAACACATTTCATATTTAATTACTCTCTTTAGCTCTTTTCCTTTAGTGAACAAAAAAAGCGCCCACGTTGGTACCGCAAAAATTGCACGTTTAAATAAAACATTCTAATACCATTTAATTCTTTAAGACTTACCGAAATATGCTTTGGCTCTTTAAACAATTAAAAAATTACTAACGCTAAAGCTCGACGGCGCAATGAACATACACTGCGTCCCTTTGACAAGGAATTTCACTCTCTCTTCTGCTTACCTCGAATAAACCCACTTCCAAGATAAACTCTCGAAGAAGAGTATATCCCTTGGAGCCTTTTGTTTTCAGTTTAGCTAAACCTTTTTTGAGCAGTATGTTTCCGACTCGTGGTCGCCCAGCGATCCTTCCAGAAGCACCCTTTAAAGTCAAGGACACCACAAGCTAGTGCATCCTTTTAATATAGGGCTCGGCTGGTGACTATTTGCACCCGCCGGGAAACTTAAATTCCTGAGACTCTGCGCAGAGGAGTCCGAAGACGATGGGGTACTTAGGGGAGTGACAAATCCGGATACATGGTTATGTTCCAGCACAGCTCGTGATCCCGGATGTCACCCCAGCCGCCATTGCCCTTCCTGAGCTTTGTCTTCTTTGCGACTGCCGCTATTGTCAGCGTTAGTTGCATCGGGAATAGATGCTTCCTAGCTGCCTTCAGGACGCTCTGTACTTTTGCTATGACGGCGTTCGACTCACAATTATTCTTCTTGTGATGGACGCCACTGTAAGAAGAACCAGAAATACCAATGAATAATCGAATTATTAGTCTCTAGAGTTATTCGAATAAAAGAAAATACAGGGTCGTCGGTCAAGTACCATTCTCCTATATGAAATACTCTTGGTGCTCGCATCACCATAGCTACCAGACCAGAATCGACTCTCGGTGCAGCTCCTGCTCCACGACTTGGCGGAAGGCAACTTTGGCCGACATGCTGAAGACTCCAGTCCCAGTTATAATCGTCATAGGAACAAAATTGTATACCGCATTTGCGCAGCTCGTTCCAGGTGACGCGATTAAACGCCATGCCCATGTTGTGCTTGCTCGATATCCACGGAGTCACTTCCGCCTGCATTTACAAAGAAGAGTGCATGAGTACAGATAAACCTAGTGTTATTGGAAAAGAAAAAAAAACAAGCTTAAGGGACTAACGATACGGGCTTTACAGTGAAATGCAATAGGATTCCTAGTTACAAAGATATTGTTCATAGGTTCGTTCAAAGAATATAAAAGGAACAGTAGAATTATCTGTAGTAATATCACATAAATATTTGATACTCCATTCCCGTAACTTGCACACTGAAACAATTTACATTCTAGACAATGTATATAGGATGTACGACGTTCCACTGACGTTATCAGATTTTATTTGATTAGTCGGTCATTGATTGAATCAACGAGAGTTATATAACGTCGGGACATCCTATATAGATATTCGTGCGCTTGCATGCTTATTAAAAGAAATACCCACAATCATATGAACGATAAATACAGTACGGGCAGGTTTCTATTTTCTGGTATTATTCATATTATCGTATTCGCTACCTGCGTACGCACGCAGATTTCAAGCAAAGATTCAAGTGGAAATTCCGTCCATCGGAACCGATGGCGTTGTACAGAATGCACGTGAATTCCTAGACATTAGATCTGCCTGCGTAGGCACATAGCCAATATTCGGTGTTATACAACTGAAACTAGAAAGTGTCTCGCAAGACGGCCATTCAGACGTCTACGTAATCAAGCATCCTGGCAGTATAGTTTTTCACGATAGTTAATATACAGTGTCTATAATAAATACAAGAAAGGTAGAAGCAAGGTCGGATAAGAGATCTTTGCATGTGCTAATAGAAGACCTTCTGATAATGATTGTAGAGGCTTGGCAATAGTTGAAAAGCCCAGACGGGTGCAGCCTGACCCTGAAATGTTTGACCAGCTGATTCAGCCAGACTGTCCTGGCGTTTCAGCCCTCGTAGAAGCTCCTTCTGAAGTGCACTGTTGACGCCGAGGTACTGATGCGTGAAAAATGTGTTTTTTTTTACGTATATGAATCAGCATAAATGGTGCCCTTGTCGAAAGCAATCACGAGAGATAAGGCGTCTCACCTTTCTGCTGCTCTCGTCATAGTAGCTGTAGGTTTTGATGTAGGTGCCCAAGGAGAGGACATTGCATCGTTCACAGCTATGCCGGCAGGTGCGTTCCATGAGTCTTAAGACATGGAGGAAGTCTTCCGCGACGTAGTGATCTTCTTCGAGGAAAAGGACCACGCCAGTGTGATTTCTGGTCACTGAAAGCTGATCGAACACCCTATTGGCTTTCCACCACCAGTGATGCTTTGTCTGGGTGAATTTGGCTTCTCGATAATGCCCATAGAGGTCAGGATGTTTGGCATTGATGCACTTTAGATTAAGTGCACTGTATTTGAAATTTTTCACAATCAAATCAATGGTTAAGATGACGTTTTAAATGAGTCGATTCTAACTTTACTAACTGGTCCTTGTGGATGTTCCTGGGACAGTCGTTTGGATCCTCCCCAGGAAAGGTACGTGGATGCGTCTGGATGCTGTGCGGATAGAAGATCTGCATGACGCGACAGAAGTCGACGCTTTGCACGAGGTAGTTGATGTCAGGATTCCAGACGTCATGGCTGAAGACCAGAAGGGCTTGCTCGATGCCACGAGCTTGTGCCAAGGAAACGATAAGGTGTCTCAGGTAACTGAGCCTGGCGTGCACCTGGACTACTATCACTGGTGCATCTGGTGCTAGGGGTCCAAAAGCTTCCTCGTTGAAGACAACTTGTTCCTCGTTGACCCTTTGAATCTGACGTCTGATATCTAGGATCTCCTGTTCGCTTAGCGTGCCCGTTGAGTTTCCTGGTATCGTGGTGTTTCGCCTTTCCTTCAGGAACCTGAAGAGAGGATATTGAAACGCTGAAAATGCATTCTGGGAATGGCATTGATAAGGTCAAGACTCATTAGCTTACCTGTGAAGTTCCTGAGGCACTAGAGCGAACAAGGTCTCATTTGCCGACGAGGAACTAGGAAGTGATCGTCCGGTTAAGCTGACCACATGTAATTGTAACCAGAGGAACGTTGCCAGGAAGACGAATGCGAGGGTGCGCACTAGAGTCCCACGACCTGATCTCACTACTCCTGCGACAGCGCCTCCTGGGAGTCAAATCCTTAGAATTAATTCCGAGACACCTTGACGTTACGCAACAATGTCAATTCTTATATTAATTTGAATCCCCCGCGTAGACACCGTCAGCAACCAAACGTTGTGCCATCTCTGGGAACCTCCCTTAAACTACTACACGACCCAACTTGAAGGATATTACTAATGACGATTAGCATCATTTTGACTCTATGCAACTTCAACTTAGTTTGACAAAATTATTCAAAGATGGCGACACATACCGTACAAATCTATTAAAGAACAGGTATTTAACGAATGATTCATAAGAGTAAAAGGAAAGCTGGTCGCGAGAGAATTAAGCTAATAGCAAGGTTAAAAGAGAGCAAATACGGACAGATCATTGCGTAATAAATAAAAAAACTCATAAGTCATATAATAAAATAAATGTATTTACTTATCCCACCGTGCCTTCCAAACGAATATCCACGAACACTCAGCTTCCTCAACAACTCTCAAATTTCAACGGTTCGTATCAACTTATCCTACCTGTTCAAAAATCTCTTAACGAAACAAAAAAAGTAAAGGAATAAACGAACCAGCTAGCACTTCACCACTGCTCTTTGTAACACATGCTTCTATTCCGTCATCGACAAAAGTATATAAACACAACAAAAGAAAAGTTTCACAAACGCTAATAGAAAAGAATCCCGCAAACAGCAACGTCACAACTTGCAAATCCCAACGCGTCAAGACCTAGCATATTGAAAGCCTTCTGTAATAGGCTTCTCCTATAATAGAAGCCGCCAAGTCGTACCGGCCGGTTTTGACGATGAAACGCAGCGTAAAGTTATTTTCAGTCTGTCATGATGCCAAAGAGAAAAGCTACGGACGTCGTGTTTCCGTTCCCGCCGGGACGCCGTTGACAACGTTCCTAACCTGAAAATCTACAATTATCAGTCGGCGTACAATGCCGTCGTGACGAATACGGCAATAACACCGGGACGGAAAATGTATCACGGAAACGAACGAAGCTCGACCGGAGCGTTAAACATAAATCAAGAAATGAGGATTTCAAGGCAGATAGAGGCGGAAAAAAGAAACTACGAAGACGAGCGAAACTTATTGTCTACGCTTATAGAACAAACGCGTTCCTCTCGTCAGCAATCGTTCTGAAATGCGACGCCGTCTCTCTTGGTTCACACTTGTCTGTCCCTCGTGCAAACTACCAAACGCAGATGCTCGATGCCGAAACGATAATTGACAGTACGTCACAACGATGTGGTGAAAGTCTCGAGGAAACAGTAATACCAACGAAAGGAGTGCCGTTAGATGTTCGAGTACTGACGGAAGATGCTGGAGGATGTAATTTTTTTAAATAACGGTACAGTATTAACTATATGATCCTTTTTTTAATCTCTACTTTTGTCTGACACTGATATAACCGTAGTGACCTAACTTACCGACTGGATCGTTGATGCACATTTAAGGAAGCGCTAACGAGAGTAACTGGACTATTTTATGCTATTGTACTGTACATCGCTTAGCTGGTGAGATAATTTTTTTATTCGCAGAATTAATCTCATTTCACGCGCTTATAAATTATTGAATAACTGACAGACGCAAAGAAGCTGGAGAGAGTGTGAAAGAAAAGTTATCTGATACAGAAAACGTTGCACTGTATGATAGTTTCATGTAACTTTATTATCTGCCTTGGCTGCGCAGGTAAGCCAATATAGAAAAAAACAAAAAATGATTAACTAACGAATAAAAAATTATTATTAATGTGATTGTCATGATTTAGGGCATCAAGTTGAAGCTGCATATAGCAATTGAAAACTGGACGGCCATGAGTTCCAACTTAATCCATTACATCGTCGAGAAGCGGATATCATTGTTAACGACGGGAAATTAAAAAAACTGAGTCATCGAACAACGAGAGTTTACAGAACTGAATTAAGTTTTAGATGACTACAAAATAACTTGCATTCGTACCAACCTCTCATAGTTGCATCCTTAAGCGAGTATCCTGAAAATAACAATGAAAGATAGAATTTTTATTATTATTAAAACATAAGACAAGTCTATAAACAATTGTTAAAGATTAAACGCGCTTAGCCGGCGTTTGAATGAAAGTTTGAGAATGAACAGAAAAGAAAAAAAAAGGGGGGAGACAAGCCTCTACGCTTTTACCGTAAGTCTATTTCACTTTATTTTCTTCTCTTTTCTCTCCTTCCTACCTGCTCTCTTCATCCTCCTCACTCACTCAGCCGCCCCTTAATTCATCCGTTCCGTACTAACCCAAGGAAAAATCGAACGGATGCTGTGCGTGGGAGGTACCCTCAAGTTTCTTGACAAAGTGCCAGGAGTAAAAATTTGCGGTACCGTCGGATAAAAATATTTCACGCGGTATAGATTTTATCGGCGTCACCGGGATAAACTATTTTTTTTTTTCTATTACATCTGCATGAACTTCCGGACGGACTGAAACCGTTATCAAAATCCGTTACGCGCATATAACGTAATAAAATCCGTCTAAGCAAATAAAGAACATTTGCCTGAGTCACGTTATCTAGTCGTGGAAAAAAAAGAAACTAAAGCCTTGTTATCACAATACAAACGTATCGACGTGATATTCCTTTGCTGTGCTTTTCCAAGCAACAGAATCGACCTGATTGTACATTTAAAAAATGCATACAACACGCACGTAGCATATACGGTAAATGTATACACAGATGCATCGATTCTGTCTACAAAAGATATGAGATAAGTGCAACATATGTACGCCGATAAGTTATCTCTTATCGGCGTCTCTCTCACCGATACAAAAAAAAAGGGAAGGTGGGGACCCTAGAAAAGTGCATCGTTGAGAAAAAGTGCATCGATTGGATTGCATCAGCCTCGTAACGGTGTCTACCATCTTGATACCCCCCCCTCACCCTCACCCCCACCCACCAAGGATCTTGAGAATTTTTATTAATCTTTACATCGTCCATCCCCCTTCCGGTTATACCTACAGAGATACATTACGTGCGATATATCTATATATTTTTCTATTACACGCCATCGATATAGCGATAGAATCTCCATTAGAATTTTCTCTACCACCGATGCATCCCCCGAACATATATCTACGCCTTTTCCGACTCCGAGGAGGATCAGCAATAATCTTCTCAGTCTTTTCCTGTCCCGCGCCATTTCTCTGGCGTTCCACAGCTGACTCCGGTCTTGCGCATGCGCACACGACGTCTTCCTCGCGCCCCAACAGTATCGTTATTTTCGACAATACGAGCCATTCGAGTACACTCGAAGATTCCCTCGAGCACGGAGACACAGAGAGCTTAGTGAAAACGGGTCAGGAATATTCGAGCTCAGCTAATTAATTATTTTATCATACCCCAAGCTGCCAATCAAAATGTACATACATATGCATGGCGTTACCTCGTCAGGTAGAAGTGCATGGGACGGTCCTCCATTTTTGTCGAATCTGAAACAAAGTTAAAGGAAGAAAAATTAAATTACGAAAAAAGGCCAAACACTTGCGCTATACGTCTGAGCGTTACGAAATAGACGATAAAAGGATATACAAGCTCCACAGGAGGAATGTTTGCTCAGTCGAGTACCCAGGAAGCCATATTGATTTTTTTTCCCCACTGAGAATGGTCGATGCCACACAAGTACGTGTAATTGCTTTAATGGTTTTTTTTCAGTTTTCAATTATTTTCTTTTTTTTAAATCAACCGTTTCTCAGAGTTCTTGCCTGTCAACGATATAAGCACGACCAGCTACTCCTCCTGTTCGCCCGTCAATTTGGTGGTCGCTCAGAAAAGATTTTTCTCTGGGGCAAATCGAGGGAAAATCTGACACTGGCAGTTTTCTCTGCCTGAGACAGCTATGACTTATACGGCATAATATACAAGGGCAATATAGCAGTCTGCATTTTGTTTCAGATGGCCAAGTCGATAATTATTATATTTGTCATACCAATGTAATCTGCCAATATGGAACACGTAAAATCTGTCTAACGCAGGGAGATACGCGAGAGAGATATCGATAGTAAACAAACGCTTGGCAGGGCTGTCAGTTTCACCTTTTTTTTTTTATTGGCAATTTATTACAGCACAATTCATCCATCATACGACGACCGACCAAACAATGCATATGAGTTACAAAAAAAAAAATGTAAAACGATTAACTTTTATTCGCGTCAGGTTACCGTCCGTCAAGATCCCTGTCATTGTGAACCTGACGGAAACCTTTAATAATTCACTGCATTCAAAGTGCAACATGAGCGCACTATGAGATTGCAGTAAAACATAATTCAACCCGAGCAATACAATATTTATTGAACCAAGATCATAAACACTGACGAGTATTCTCCCATTTACTATTGCATAACTATCGGTTATCCGATAAAAAAAACCTAACGACATCAGTATTATTATTATTGTCAGGTTTCCCAACAAAAATTCCAACTTTCTTTTCTCCTATCTCGAGAAGGGCCATACGTGACATGCACGTTGGTCGCGTGTATATGTGCGTATACAGGGTTGCCAACACCATCCCCAAAATTTCAGCCATCATGACTATCCGCCATTTTCCTCTCTTGTGACTTACTCGATATTTCTCGCACGAATCCTATTCCAATATGCTATATGGGCAATTCGATCGACCTCAATGGTTCCCGTCTGAATTCCTCAAGTCTATATTCGTACAGAATTACGTACCACGCACCCTACCCACAGATTTTAGGTCATAGTTACGGTAATGGATGTGCGTGACACGGGCTGTTCGAATTTTCTTTACTTTTTTCCTCGAGCTATATACTTTATGATCTTATCGTCCTAAACAAATTTCGTTTGTCCTACCTTACCGACCGCTTTGCTCTCTACCGGTATAACAGATTTCTATATATCTTTTGTTCTCTATAACCCGCCATTACTTACAATTAGTACAAGTCAATTTTACCTCAGGCAAAACTCAAGTCCCCGGTCCGTACCACATACATGCCTATTTACGTATGTTTTACATTAGTCCAAGTATGGTGGTCATAAGTGGGTCAAACGAGAACGCGTTCCACGTTTATTATGTGATTTATCGATTTACCCTACACTATAAGACTGCCACAGGCAAGGATACGCGCGAGCAATTACTCCAATGTATTTTTCATTTTACACAGTCATATCCTGTAGTGCGATTATACGGAATACACAAGATAAAAATGGTAATAATTAAAACATTCACAAAAAGATTTACGATCAAATCATGAATAGCAGAAAAATTACAAATGCCAATGTTTAATCTATATATATCGTAATAATGTAACGAAATAAAATAAGATAAGAGATAAGAGATAAGATACGCTAAGGCGTGACACGATCATTGGCTTACAATTGATTCGAGAGTCTTACCGAATTTCCCGTGACTACGCAATACAAAACAAACGAGACTTTTGTTAGTGAAATGCCGGATGGGCGTCAGACACATCGTTGCGTTACGAGATCTAAAGTCACGCGATACTAGGTCCACTATGGGACACGTTACCAATATTCGCAATACAAAATATAATTACTGCAAAATAAAAGCAAGATTCGAGAGAAGGCGAAAACAAAAAATACATAACCTTAAATTAACGAACAGACAATACGCGAACTCACGAGACGCGTGGAACACGGATTCATTCCAAAGTTCTCCAGGGTCACGGAGGCACTAGTCTACCCTCAATGATTTTGAAAAATACAGAAATTAATAACGTAAGGCACGAAATCTTTTCCTGGCTAGCGAAAGGCGGACATCACCCAGGCCGAAACCGGGAGGAATGAAACGAAACAGATCTAGACGTGCCAATGCGCGGAGGCCAAGATACAAAAGATTTCGCCCTTTAGACAAGAGTCCTTACCTAAACGTCACTTTTCGTTACTAGATCCGATACAGTTACTTTAGGGAGAGCAGCCAAGACGGCTAACCAAGAACAAATGCGTCGACACGTTATCGCGATCGGTATCGGCACGGTCCTAGTCTAATAAAGTAGTGCCCTTTTCGACCAATCATCGTCGCGGACGAATTACTCACTAGTATTGCTACGCATAAATATGGAAGCACGCCACTGGACTTAATATATAAATCTTACAAAATTTCTTTAAAAACGATTTATCAAAAATAACCCTTCACGAGGAGGACGCGACAAGCTCGATAATTAATTGCCGGAGCCAATCAGCGATCGCCGATATGCGATGCACCGGAGGTCGGTCAAAACGTAAATAAGCAAATCCCGTTCGACGCCACGTCGAATCGGTTGACCCGGGATTTTCAAAACTGTCACTAGTTCGCTGCCGTAGCTTCAGGGTGTCCAGGTTGCTCTCATGGTGATCTTCGTCCGGACCAGGTCGGGACGGCTAGGTAGCGGAGTTCACGAAATCTCATGCCGGGGTAGCTCGGCATCGGTACCGGAAGTAACGAAAAGAACGAAACAGTCCCTGGGTATATCTTCCACGATGCCGATCCCCTTCAATCCAGGAGTCGTCGGCTGCATGGTAGAGGCGTCTATTGATTTTGGATCGTCCTCCACCATCGCAGCTGTAGCCTCCTGGGGATTCTTCTCCAGCTACGTGAAGACGTTGGACGTTGTGGCCAAATTCGTAACGCACGAAATGCTTTTAAGAAATTAACCTAATTTTCGATATTTACAAAAATTCTTACCCTGGGAGTTCCTCGCCGGTAATTTGCGTAACGCGATCCTTAAGGGACGGCAATACGTCCCGCATGATAAACACGACAATCAGCTTATTCCAGACTCATGACGTGAAAATAACATCACAATGTATATTATACAATTTACAATACAACGATTAGGTAACACATCGTGAAAATTTTCCGACTACGATTCATTAAATTCGTGTAATATATGATTGATGATCATTAAAAAAAAAAAGTACAGTCACCGACAATTTACGTATTATTTATCGATAGATTCAACCACCATACGTAAAGAACATACGCAGAGCGTAAACGGTGTGTGCAGAGGTCACATTACTAAATAAAAAAAGAAATTAAGTGTTTCCGCCATATGGAACAATTCGTTGGATATATTTAATGCGACATTGTTTTTCCTGAAAGCGGACAGCGATGTATGACATATGTAACACCAGATCGCGCTCAAATCGACACGCGTCACATCGAAATAAAACCACACTGACACGGATTAGGTTGGGTCAGGTCCCAAGGGAACCCACCCTTAAATTCCGAACTTCATAAGTCTTCGTTAGATTTGAAAAAAAAAGTAAAAAAAAAAAGAAATTCTTTCAGACACTTTAAGCTTCTTTGAGGACCGTCCAACTATCGCCGAATGCATATACATTATAGATATATCTATAATCAGTTAGAGAAGTGAAGTTCATGGGGTCGTTTCAAAGTGTCGACACTCGTCCGAGACTCTTAGCTGTGTAAAGTAATATTAAAGTTCTTCACTGTCGCCGCAATTGTACATAATAATACCGTGCATGGGTGCACTATGTACTGTGCTTTATTTATGACTCTACGTGTAGATACCATTATCATTAAAAATACAATATGCAAGCATAGCCTGGTAAATATTACATATGTCAAGTTGAGTTTGAGCAATTTGGAATTGCGATCGAACACGACATTCCGGGACGACTTATTCTCATGTAGTATTCATGTGAACACGACTTGACGTTTAAGTGTCACTACGGAATACGATTTTATTACAGCGACTTTTCGTATATAAATTATCATTAAAAATATCGTTATCCAATACCTATTCTGTATTGCATTAAGGTTTTTGTATTACGTATAGTGCATGTAATCAGGTTATGGGATTTCACTAGGTAGGCGTTTCAAACGTGCTGCGTAAATATCGTACAGTTGAGGCTTAATGCTCGCCAGGTATAAGAGGTTAAAAAAAGAATTATTTCTACCAGCCACAACAATTTTTTACTGTGACTTCACGATTGTGCAATGTCTTTGTTGTTTCTCTTCTCGCGTCAAAGCTTTGCTGCTTTTGTTGTGAAGTACTTGTTTACTTGTATACGTATTGATTGAGATCGGCACAATAAACTTGAACGGTACCCATTATACGAACGGCTATCTTTTGGTCATTTATATAATTGTACGAGGTATCAGCTGATACCAGCCTTCATACGTGACTCGTGCATAAACAGAGTGATTGCATTGCATTGTGAAACAAAGTAAATATTCGCATAAAAATTCATAGTTATTGATAGTATAATACACATTGATATTATATGATAAATGATAAATTTATAATGCATTATATTCTTATTGTTTATTAATATTTCCATGACGGTAAATGGTAATGTGTCAGAATGTAAATTATAGTACATTCGGGTAAAATGATAATAGTCAATAGACAGGGGGAAATTTTACGAGGAAAGAAGAAACTATTCTTATTGCCAAATATAAACTTGTTTTACGAATGTAACTATGATCTTATGCGATAACCTTGGGGTTGGTAGTTTCATGGAAACCGTTGAGGTTGCTTCCCATTACTGATTCGCGGAAGGCCAGAGGCACGGAGAGGAGTGAGATGTTGGTAATAAAGAAAAAGGGGAAATAGAAAGAATCCGTGGCAGAATATGAAGAAGGGACGAAATAACTCGCGGCGGGAATATTCTCATAGTTTGAAATGCGACAAAACGAGTTACGAGCACGCAATGTTGCAACGGTCGTAATTCCGTCGATGTAAACGAAACCTTTTTACTCTAGCTTTGGAATTTTATATATACATTTGCGGATCGCCCACAAAATAAAACTTTAGTGGTTCGTCCTATTGCCTTGCATCGTAAAGCGTAACGTTTCGTAACGCGATTGGTCAGTTTCCTTTTCTTCATTCTGTTTCTCTCACGCACTGTTGTACTTGCAATAGAGAAAATAATAGAATTGCACTTTACGTCAGTCATAATAATACCATTCGAACGGCATTTGTATTCTCAGTGTAAGCCGTAGTAAAATATTTGAGCGTTGAGCTGCACAAAATAATATACAGAAGAAAAGCTTAAAGGTATGCTTTAACAAGGGTATAAAACAGGGTAATTCAAATGGCTAATTTTTTTATTCAATTTTATATTTTCAAGGAAGCTCGACGACGATAGAGACTCGATGCTATTTCAAATGAAAAACAGAATCGCGCGACTATTTTCAGGTTGAGAAAACTAAGCGCTGCGTCGGTCATTGCTGACCGATAGTAAACTATTCGTTTAAGCCGCATCAGTTACGGTTTAACAGTATCGCGTGTGACGCGAACGAAAAGGTCGTTAAAGTCAATTTGTCGTATAGCAAACAATAAAAAATACTTTATTCGTGAACACTGTACGGCACTCTTGGAACCATTTCATTACGGGTATATACTTGACGTACACTTTTTTTTTCCTTTGGATTGCTCGTTCACTCGAATTACTTTTTTTTTTCTTCACTTTTTCTATCAAGCTACTTCGCTCCTTTTCAATTCCATTAAATCTGACATTTGCAAGCACGTGCGTGGCCGCGCGTGATACTCTCGTGTAACACAGTACCGTACGGTGTCGAAATGGATTTTCAATGGAGGTACTTACCGTTTTCAATTTGCCTTTTTGAATCCAACAATAAGTCGCGCCATTGAAGACACGTTCTTCACTTCGCGCTGGGATTGAATGAATTTACGAGAGACAAAACGACACTGGGAACAGAACAAGGGAAGGAAGTATAAAGCGAGACAGACAAAAAAAAATGAAAAAAGCATTTCAAATCATTTTAAATCTCGCAGTGCTTCTTGTACTTGAAAATAACAATTGCCGGCGGTATATTTCTTATCGTTACCGGCAGACAGATGCCTGGCATCGTTTGAAATTTGTCGCGTATTAATCAAATTCACGAATCAAATAACGAACTAATTTAATAAATGTTATTTATATTTTTAGAAATTACGTGACTTTCGTTTATGCTTACTTTTTTAAAAATTATTTACGAAAGTGATTAGTCACGACTTGACGCACACAGTACTGCACACGTCGACGGTCTTGACACTACTGAACCTCTTATAGCATGGTCCAGCTTTGCGCCTCGCGATTCACGTGCTACGAGTCACGTGAGCTCTACGCGGTCCCTGATTGGTCAATAAGTACAGCTATGATAGGAGCCTTCGGTATGAATAAATATTAACGTCACAAAAATAGAGTCAATATATAATTGTAAAAAGAAAAATTGCAATAAATGGATATCAATAACCTCCAGGAATTACTGTTCCCATTTAATGCTAATTTAATGTAGCTGCAATATATGAGTATTGAACCTGCGAAACTAAGAATTGTCGTGTTTATCGTTTTTGAGGTTAGTCAAATGAGAACATGACACATTGTTACTCAAATTCTATTTCCTCCTAAATCCTGTTAGTATCCGGCATATTTACGAAACGATTTAAGTGCATTATTTAGACAATTAAAATAACGGTACTTTGACTTACACGGTGCATGCGATAAGAGGTTGACTCCGGTGACTTGTTACAAGGACCAAGTAGATTAGTGACTGCCTGACTAGTTGCTGATATGACTATTAACTATATATCAATCCAATAGTGCAAGCAATGCAATTCCTACGAACTCGTATAGATGCAATTGGCAAAGAAGTCAAATCAGTTTACCCAGCACGTAGAACGTTTGACCTTTGATGGCGTCAGGTCACTGATAGAAATAATGTAATGGCTTCAACCTTCGGTTCAAGCTAATTTAATAAGATGTAAAATCATTTTCCGAATCGAGATAAAATCTGTGTCGTGATCGATTGCCTCTGTTGCCTTCGTCCTTGATAAAAATATTATTTTACAGTCTGAATAATCAGTCAAGGATTTGAAAAAATCATAAGAAGGTAATTCCAATCGTATTACACTTTCGTGAAGCATAATTAAACCCATGATAAAATAATCGTAACGATAAGGCATTATTAACATGAAAAATCCCAAATTCCTACTAATCTAGTCCGGACTAACCTATTTTCCATGTTTATTCTTCCTCTTGTCACGTGTCCTGCCGTGGGAATAGTGTCGTGTGAAATGGCTTATCATTTAGAATTCCCATAAAAATTATAAAACGGAGTAATCAAGAAGCAGATGGCGTATTCAGCACAAACAGATGAACGGTCAAAATGACAATGTGCATATGTAACGTTCAGGGATTGCTGGAATAAAGGTTAGTTTAATATACATATAAATCAGTGATGTTACGTCGAGTGGTATTATAAAGGGTTGTTCATAACCCAAGTGCTTTTCTATGAGCAAGCATCCAGCACCCACGTTCCCTCCAACCCTCAGATCTCGAGTGACCTCGCAATGGACGCTGACTCTTTTATACACTTTAGAGTAATGTAGGTCAGCTGACTTGGCTCAGGGCGTTAAAACAATGCGGATATCCGCAGCCACCTTTGCGATATTCACTCTCAGACTTTGTCGACAAAGGAAAAACGAATGACCTGGAGCTGGTCGAATATATTTGAAGGGATCAACATTCTTGCCTTTGGCGTTACGTAACGTCTGAGTATATCTTCTAGAGGCAGTGTACAGCAACCACGTGCAGTCAGCTTCTTGTATGTATAAATTAATTTTGTCACCTACTGTACAAGTATTGCTCTGACTATTTTTGCCAAAATTGATCGCCTTGTATAGGTGGTTATTACGCCCAGTACCAATGACTGATATTGGCTAATGGAGATGAAGTGACGAAGATTCCAGGAACGTGGAGAAATAAAAAAGAAAAAGGAAACATCGAGGGAAGTCGTAAAGCGAGGAAATAAGGAAATGAAGGTGGAGAGAAGTGAGTGAG
This sequence comes from Trachelus tabidus, assembly GCA_030142655.1. NCBI lineage: Eukaryota > Metazoa > Arthropoda > Insecta > Hymenoptera > Cephidae > Trachelus > Trachelus tabidus. The sequence continues at coordinate 2,631,196 of JARQTI010000393.1, read as the reverse complement.
GATGGTTGGAAGCCAGGGGGAACGAGCCGGTTTAGAGTGACTATTTTTCTTGCTCTCTTTCTATCCGTTTCTCGTCCTCTCTCGGTCTCGTGGGAAATTAAGTATTGTCGAGGGAGAATTCTCGAGTGCGAGAAATTACCGGAAAATCATGGAAAAATACACGCTGCTTTATTTGCTAGTCTCGTTCCACTGTTACTCGGTCTGTATGAATTTCAGTATGCCCGCGCATGCGCGTGATATCTTTTGTATAAAAGAATAAAAGGTAGGAAACAAGGGGAAAAGAAAGCAAAAGCAAATAGTCACTTGCACAGTAATTTTTACCTGCTCATCTTCTTTATTCGAAAAGAAGTATCTGGGCTTCGCGTTAGGCGATAACTAAATAAATACAGTTATCGCTCACGAGCGCGCTGCAACGTGGCATTCAAGGATAAAAATAGAAATAAGTAAAGATAAAAACTATCGATAGTCAGGAATGAATAAATAAACATGCACTCACGAGCATCTCAGGGAATACCGATGTAATCGACCAAGGTAAACCAGGAAATCAACTGGACTTTATTTTAAACGCATTGTAAAACACGAAACGATACCGTTTAACATTTTGAATTTGAACCGGCGCCGCCTCGCGCATGCGCGCGAGCTACTTCGCTACGATACGTCTTGTTCCTGCCTTCCCGTCAATTCACGTGAACTGTTAGGTTAGGATCAAGGACGGGAAAAGGAATCCTGGGGCGAACGTCTTTTATTTCCTGGTGAAACGATAACCACATCCGTCAAACACTTCTGCGTTGGTTGAGTCACGTGAAATAACAGAGATTATACATTTCAGTCTATAAACCTCGCAAGTACAGTGTTTTAGACAGCACGTCAGAGATTGCATATAATGCATGACAAGTGGGCCGGACGACTAAATGGATAATGCTGGAGGAAACACAATTCTATATTACGTGTGCAACAAGAGACTTTGGCTATAGTATCAGCTGTTGATTTATTATATGTATTTTAATATACGAAGACAAAAGAATGACAGTGATTACCTGGCTTAAAAGTTATCACTTGCAAAATGGTATAATAATCACTGAGCGATTAAAAGTAAGAAAGTTATTGTCGCAAATATTACTTCAATGCATACATGTACCTCTGGCTGTAGGTAATAGAGATAAGTTTACAAAATGCAACGCCAACCGTGACATGTAAATTAATCACGACTCAGACCGGGCCTTAACCTCTATCGGCAACCTCGACCTTCCTTTATTGCGCCAGTGGAGACTCCGCAAGATATCACAGTGTCGCTAACGAATTCTTTGAGAAAGAGAAACCTAATTTTTCCTTGTCTCCTTTGCTTCATCATTATTGTCCCTGACTTTAAAACTTCTCGACTCCGAACGCGCCCTGAATCAGCAATATTCTTTTGTTTGTGCTTCACGTCAATGAGTATACAGCCTGACCAGGCGTTAATGTAGGTAAGTGACAAGAAATAATAAAGACAATAGAAACAAAACGAGCAAATGACAACAGCTCGCCGATAGTTTGATTGTAGTGCAATCGCCAGAATGCCGTTGGGCTTGCAACGGTAGATGAAATAAATAAACACAAAAACAAGATAAACAAATGAATTAAGAAAACTCAGCATTTGCATATACGTAATGATACGTACAGGTGTTGCAAAAACTTTGAATTCCTCAAAATCACCTGCGTCGGTAAGTGTTGTTCCTATGGTTATAACGGTTATCGATCGAGTACACAGTTACTGGCTGATCAATTGGATAATAATAATTATTATACGTGTGATTTCAGCATGACGGAGAAAAATAATAAATCACGTGGAGATACAACCAATGGCATGTATATCCTCAACAGGATGACGAACTGTAACCGCAATTTCCATGGAATTCCAACGGAAGCCTCGATATACCGCAAGCGAAGTAACAAGAGGAAGTAGGCAGTGGGAGGTGCAACGTAACATTTAATTAACCGGAAAATCGTTACAGTAATTCCCAAAAGCTGGTACATACTTTATGCGTTATCTAATAATCGTATATTCGTTAGTAATTAAGCACGACAAGGTTAGGTTAGGTTGGCACATTTATATATCTATATATCTGATGACGAACAGTATACAGGAATCTCGATATTCAATAATTAAAAATAATCAAAAAGCAGCTCCCAAGGCTTTTCATGGAAACGTCTGCAGATGGAGAATATGCGTACGTATGTGTAAACGAAATGGAGTGTGACCAGAGTCTGTTAATTGAAGAGCAAGTCGTTAAAATAATTATTAGCAATCGAAACGCGCTTAGTTAAAGTCCCTTTTGCTTGTTACATCAAATATTTATTTCAACTCACCCAGTATACAGGGTGTACTAAAACAAGCCTGATTTGGCAAGGACTTTGTAATAGAATTTTTATGTTAACCCTTTTGCATCAAGGCAAAACTTATAATATTTATGTTAAAAACATCGCACAAACAATTCATTGAATATTTATGACGTTTTTAAGTCTGAAATACATTTTTATTAAGAAAAATATAATATCCTCTAAATTATGTATGTATGCGAAATTCACGCTGGTGACACATTTTTGTTTACACGCGATCTGTCACACACTCATGAGGTTAGGAAACTTATAAGCAGAATTTTAACTCGTACTCGTAAATGTTCCATTTGTTGTTTATACTTTAATGTAATTTTTTCAAAATATGCCATACATTTTCACACTGCTTCCAACGTGGCCGCGCGTTGAGTAACGATTGCTTCTATACGCAGCTGCACTTTAATTTATTCAACACGGTCGCCCAGTAGGCAGTGACAACAACTCTGACTGTGATATTACCGCATAGTTCATAATTGATATACTTTTTTCTACAATATGCTCGCGTGCTGGGTGCAAGCCGCACTTCAACTTAAATATACATGGTGACTCAGTATGTAATCATTATACTATACTGTCTTAGCATTGCCCTACAGTGGATAGTTGATAAATCTTTTTGTAGATATCATTCACATTTCAACTTTAACATGATCACCCAGTACACGAGGCTAGTCCTGTATCTGATATGGCCGTGCTACTCAATGGAGGTTCAATAAAAGACTTTCTGTGTGCCCACAAAAAAAATAAAGCGTGCTGTAAATTGTAGATGGTCAAGATAATTTATAAATATTATTACAATTGATTTGGAATTGTCACACGTGAATAGTTAAGATGTTTTCCTGAGAGTGGCCTTATTCAAGGCAACAGTTTCCCTTTAATTTACACATGGTCGTTTAGTATACAGTGATACTGTATACTTATAGTATCTAAATAAATATATACAGTGTACAGTAATTTATTATTGCCGTGCAGTGAATGGTCTATATACCTATAATTCCTTAACGTGGCCGCACGTTAGATTCCTGTAATCCTTATTAGCACTTCTGTGTGAGGGTATGTCACATATGAGTTATTTTGCTACATGATACTATACTCCCTATGGATGATACTCATGGTACGTTCTACTTTGCAAAAGACCGATAATCAAGTAAGAAAGTTTTTACCGAGGCTACAAATATTGTGTAAAATTTAAGCTTAGGCTTTATAAATCTATTGCTTAAATACGTAACGCTTACGTCAGTACGTTTGACGATGTTTCAGGTCGCAAGATAAACTGACCATACGGAACGCTGACTGCCTTTAGAGTTAGGGTAGTTTTCTATAGCAATAACAGCGAAGCAGGCTACTTCTGGTGTAGAGTTAATCGATAGTAGCTTTAAACTTGACTGTATTCAAGGTATGGGATACTTACGTAGAAGAAGCACCATGCGGCCTGGATACTACTTGGACCAACCTCCGGCCAGGATACTTGGATCCTGATGGCTTCAGGACGTAACAACCCTCAATTTGGCTAACACTCTGCTGTCGCAGCACGGATTATCACATTGTGCGTAGATCAGGGGAAACTTCTGTGGTAACGCAACTTCAGGGTGGAACGACCCTTCATTGCGGGGGGTTCCTGGGACACCCTTGTGCAAGACGAAGCTGTACCGATATTCGGAACGGGGTTGGTAGGACAGAGGAAGTACAAGACTGAATGAGATTCTCCTGGCTGTATCATATACGACACTGACTACTTATCTACTTGGGTACCATCTATCCGGGGTGCTGGAACTACCCTCGGTAACTGGCTCCACCCCTGAAATTCATGAGGGAGCGCAGCGGCGCCATCTATTGAGGAAACTATGAATTCGTTGAACTTGACGTCGGTATCAAGTTTTTGGCTGATGGTTATCTTTATTTTATGATCGTCGATGTTGGTGATACGTTTACATTTTTTGAGGGTCATGATAAGGGTGATTTAGTGACGGTTGGTAATCTATGGACTACCAACCGTCACTAAATCATATCAATTATAGTAAACCCTTATAAGCTTATATATATTTATAAGATTATATTCTTATAAGGACTGTTTTGAGTAATGAATATTACGCTTTTATATTTACTAGGTTTTTTTTTTAGTTTAATGATTCTAATTGTCTGTTCTTTCTGATTAGTACCGCTCTGCAGTTTGAAAAAATTTTTTGAGCCTTATGTTTGGTAATCATCAATTACGTACCTGGTATGATACTAGATCCTGTGTATTTAACGCAGTTGGCTAACGGGAATAATTTCTTCTGCTACAATTTTCTTGCTGTTCAATCTCTAACTTCTTAAATTCGTATCCGACCATTGGAATAAAGGGGTGGATAATACACGAGTTTTATAGTGCCACGAGTGACTCATATATTATACGCATGCTAGATCTTCACAAGTTAGTCTGAATCGAAGTTAATTAAATATGTCATGGAATTAAAAGCAGTATTAGGCACAATAATGTATGTCGTCTTGATTCTATAAATATCATAAGAAGAAATTAACAAAGATATCAAACTTACCTTCGATTTTATAAAAGTTTGTATTCACGTTCTGCACGCAAAGCTTGAAACCCAGGAAACTCTATCGGTCTAGCATTACTAATGCAAGAAATTCTGACATAATAGACGGTCGCCAGAATATTTAACGAAGTCAAGAGAAGCGCAGGTGCACTTTCATATACACTACACTGAATAAAAGCTCGGCCCGAAAGCTCCGTGGAATTTGGCTCGTCAGCTTAGAATTGTGAATCTTGCAAATGGACGCAATAATGTGGACAGTGGTTGCCGTGTAAATTTTTTTATAAAAGTCATGAATTAAAATTAATTTCGTATAATCGTTTTTCCAAGATTATTTACTCGTAAGAGATAATAATAAAGAAAAATTAAAAAAAGAACTGATCGAAAGTTTGTACTGAAATGGAAAATCGGGAGTCATTCAATGAAATAATACGGGTGAATCTTTATCTTCTGAAATTCTCAGGAATAATTCGTGCGTCCGTAGGCAGAATATCCCTGACAGAAATCTTGCTAATTTTGGCATTTGGATTTTTGGCAACGATGCTTGGCTCCTATTTAAGGGATCTGCTGCGAAGTGACGATACGGAAGTGGCAGTGCAGTGCATGGCAAATGTAATAATTAGCTCTGGCAGCATCTTAGATTATATATTGATAGCTAAAAGTCGTGCACAGGTTTCTGACATATTGGCAACGTTCGAGGATCTTTGGGGGCTTTTGGAAATTCAAGAGAAAGAAGTACTAATGTCTTACGTCAGGGACGCCAAGAAACTCACGTATTTCTTTATGTCGGCGTGTGCAATTACCCTTTTTTTATACGCTGCAGCACCGGTTATTTTTGGAAATGGTTTTGTCAGGACCACTGGAAATATTACGGAAAGGATGTTACCGTTATCATTTTTTTTCGAGTGCACAGAGTCACCCTGCTATGACGTCCTTTATGTTCTACAGGTATTATAAATTTCATAAAATTTTTTTGCTCAAAATTCTATCATTCAAAAAATATATTATAGGTACTAGCAGCTATCAACATTTCTATCACGTTTATTGGCGTTCATACCATTGGTGCTGTTTTAATTTTGACTGTCAGTGGCCACATGAAGGTCATCCAAAATCGAATAATGTCATTGGGATCGTCCGAGGAATTCGAAAATTTCAAAAGCGACAAAGCGAAGCGAAGATCCGATCAGGAAATTTTGGATTTTAAATACTTTGGGAAATCTTTGAAAGGCTGTGTCAAGTATCATCAAACCGTTCTGAAGTGAGGTAACGATTTAAAGTGAGCGTGAGTGAATTTTCAAAATTTCTCAATTCTTTTTCAGACTCTGCAACAACATCGAGAAAGTCATGAACAAAGTTTTTCTCGTGCAATTGCTAACGAGCACGTACACCATTTCGGCGATTGGTTTCAAGATGGTTGGGGTATTTTGAATGAAATTAATTTGTTCTTTTAATTATCAGTTAAGACAAAAGACATTTTTTTTAATCCATAGAACGATGCCGATAAATCGAAGTACTTTATGCAAATTATACTTTTGTTGGTTCCGCTGTTTCTTTGTAATTGGCCTCCTGATGTTCTTCAGAACGAAGTGAGTTTCTCCTCGTTAAATTAATAACACGATTTTAAACTAATACAGTCATGAATTAATTTTAAGAGCCACGCAGTGGCGTATGCTGCATATTTTATGCCCTGGTATCGTTGCACCAAAGACGTCAAAAAATCCATGGAAATCATAATAATGAGAGGGCAACGTGTTGTTCATTTAACAGCTGGTAATTTCGTCATTCTGTCATTGGAGACATTTATTACCGTACGTACTAATTAAAATTTCAAAAATTAAAATAAAAATGCTCAAAGTGTCAAATGGAATAGAGCACTGATTAGATTTTGAAAATTGTAGATGGTTTCGACGGCAATGTCTTTTTTTGCACTCCTCAGAAGTATCGAGTAAATGTCACATGTACACAAAAGGAAAAAGACAGTTAAAACTAATCGAATTTTGATTTAAGTTGATTCAAAATAAAATCATGAAAATGATACAGTCGAGTAGGGGTAATCTAAAGGATGCTTTTAATGTTTCATAGTGCAAGTATCGTATAACGTAGTACAGTAATGTGCAATTAAAGTGGAACACTTGAAACTTTGTTTATTTCTGCGAAACTATGACCGATTTCAAGAAACCAAGAACAAATTTTGTAGGGAATTTCCTTCCCGTTCGAATGATAAGGGTTTTATCCCGATCGGATACAAAATGGCTGAACGGCAGGGATTGGAGTGAAATGGTGGATTTTGGGACTTTTTGAAAAGTGAATGAACCAGTAGTTCCGGAAGGAAATTCATATTTCTAATTGTGGCACGAGAGAGAGCATCCTTCGGCATTAAAAAAACATCCCCATTGAATCTCTATAGGATCGCTCTAGGGGGAGCTACGACCCTTTGATATGGTGATAAGACCATTCGAACGGGAAGGAAATTTTCTAAAAAATGTGTCTGGATTTTTGAAATCGGTCATAATTTCGCAGAAATACACAAATACCCAATATTCCACATCAATTGGACGTTACTGTATATTCTTTATTTATATTTCTACTCCCATTCAATATCACATTCTTTCTGATTCTTTGGCTTAGAATAAATTTTGCGTACAATTTTTTTATGCTTGTAATCTTTTTCAAAAAAGCTTCTCTAGTAGTACCTGTTATATGTTATAATATGTAACTATCTCACATTAAATAAATAATAAACCACGAAAGAAATATTATTGAATGATATAAAACTTTTTGTTGTATTCAATGAATGGATGATATCATGTAATTTATAAATTCCGAATTATAATTCGAAAGTGTTGAAAACACTTATAGCTGTGCTTGTTTTCGGAAAAATACAATAATTATTAAATTAACATCTATATAGATATCTAACGGACTGACATAGTTAAGATTCCAGTGTAACCAGTGACCAATTGAACCATCATTCAATCCAGCATACTCACTCAATCCGGAGATGAATCTTCACAATTTTGACAAACCCCAAAATTCTTTCGTGGATAAAGGTATATAAAATCACTTTCGAAAGCACGCCTTATCAGCGTAGACCACCTCTAGAGACCAATTGACCTGAGCGTGATATGTCCCACATTTCCTCTCTTATCGATCAGTCGTTGGAAATAGGGGCAGTAGTACGTGGTGAACCGTCGAAAAATCAAAATATATCGAGGATTTTCCTAAGGTCAAAAACGGGGGGTTATTTCGGACATATTGTAAATCTCAAGAAACTTAATAGTTTCATCGAACCTGAAAGTTTTAAAATGGAAGATGGTAAAACGGCAAAAAGCTTAATGAGCCCAGAATGTTAAGTGGCATCCTTTGATTTGAAAGATGCTTAGAGTTTGATCTCACTTGACAAATCGCATAGGAAATATGTCAGATTTCAATTCAATCAAGAATATTTCGAGTTCACTTTTTTGGGCTCAGTAATTGAACTTCCAGATTTTAAAGAATAAGTTGTACGCGACAAAATTGCACAATTGTTCAAGCGAAAGAGATGCAAGGTTCGCGATTTTGCTCAATTCTCCGGAACAATCGTATCATGTTGTTTTGCTGTTAATTATCGCTGGGGTTACACTAAAGCTTTCGAATGGCAAACATTTTTGACTCTTGTTTTCGAAATTGATTATAATTGATATAGCTAAATAAACCCTATTGCCTCAGGAAATTGACTGTCTACATATATGAAACAGAAAAACCAATGAGATAGCTATTTGAATAAAAAATTATTAGTTGAATAAATGCGTTAGATTACCTGTCGTGCTTCAAAAGTGACACGTGCGTCTTCCTCGGTGTCTCGAGGCAAAATGGAAGAGTTACGCGGTTGGAGAATTAATTTGCACGACAAGTAACTGAGCGGGGTTACGAAATGGATTGTCCTGACATATTATAGCTATTTTACGAACTATTCTGGATCCCAGTCGGTAATCCGTTACAATGTATGTATACACTGTATTCTTGTTTGTACAACTGGAACAATGCAAATGGCCGCCGTTCACACGTCTAGTGACTTCGACGCCGAAGGACTAGAATACACCTGATACGTGACACTGTATAGAATAATACACAAAGCTTCCCACAGATGGCGGGAGCTTTCTAGATGCTCTCAAGGCAATGGAACTTCTATTGGATAAATGAAAGAGCTTTTGCCATGAAGCGAAAACGTATCGATTGAGTAGAACAATAACTATAAACTAAGGGTTGGTAAGTCAGTATAATTTCTATACTCTGGACAGTTTTAATTGACAATTATTCTACACTGGAAACTAAAATCATTTGTATGTTAATATTTGGATTAATTAAGAGTGCAATGATGTACGTATTTAATAATACTTTTTTGAAAAAAAAAAGAGTATTAACTTTGTCACGCAGGAAGAAAAATCGTGTAATGAGGTCAGTCGAACGACGCATGAGAAAAAGTTTTCTCAGTTTCTACAATGAGTTTTGTGAAAGGACCTGCGATTCAATGAGCTTTCAAAGAATTTTTTTTATAAAATATGCAGAAAAATACTCGATCTTTTCTAAGAGGTGTGAGCTTTGCTCGATGATCGATAAAAGCTGTAGGTATCAGTATGAAATATTTAATGTATTCGTCACGTTCGGTATCTAGTTTCAGCAAATCCGTTGTACCGGTAAGAAAAAGGTATTTAAAAAAATACACACATGCATCTTTATTAAAATTTCTGTTTCAGATGCCAGGGGTACGTTGTTTTTCTGTGTATGAAAAAAATGTGGTTTAAGGTTTTGTATAAAAATCATATTTTTTAAAAAGCATTGTGACCAATGACAAAATGAAATTTAAAAAATGTATTGGTATCGAGGGAAATTTTCTAAAATTTATAATACATTTTTAATCGTTCCCTTTTTTAAAAATATTTTATATACTAACGACTTCAGAATGATCTTCATTTGACGCCATGTTCTTGCTTCGTTCCCCACCTGAGTCCATACGAGACCTGCGCATTTGATTTCATGTGATTGGCCAATAGAAACTTACGGATTCCACCCTTAGCTTTTTTTACATACGTATGTAAACTTGCGTTTACTAATGCATGTGTGGACCAATATGTGTAACCGGTGAAAGAACAAGTAAAGGAATAATAAATACCGGATAATCAAAATTTTTTAGGAGACAAGGAAAAAAAGTGTATGTTTATTTATAGAAATCCCGTGAGGATAACGTGGACCGTGAGCTTTTCTAAAATTATGAAAGTTCGCGCAGAGGGAAGTTTATAATAAGTACCTAGAGGACAGAAAACTTGGAAAGCTCGATTAAACTTCGATTCCTAATAATGTATTGGCATGCGATAGAAATCGAAGGTCAAAGAGGAAGAAAAAAAGCTCGCAAGCTCCTCAAAAAGTCTTACAGAAAGCTTCGATACAATTGGTTGGACTGAAATTTGATCTATAATTTTTTTTAACAAAACCATAGTAATATAATTTCAGATTCTCTCGTCGGCCCTCTGTCATTCTTGACTGTACTGAGAAGCGTACTGTAATTGTGCAAAATTAATCAAAATTTTGAATTTTATAAAAACTCAAAGAACACATTTAAAAAATCACTAAAGTCACTCCTACCCGGAAGAAAAGAGGAATCAAAATGAAAAATCTAATATTTCAAATATAATTTCTAAATTTTAACTCGCATCAAGTCTCAGTTGAGAAGAATAATAACAAAGATCGATCAAACTACTCCAGTAAGTTTTTAAATTATTCAAAGAGTTCAAGAAGCTCCCACTGAACTTCCTCGTGCCTGTTATCACGAAATCCTCAAGACATATCGACCAATAATAACAATAATAAATATCACCTAATAGCACAAATCTAAAATGTACCATTTTTTCAAGAAGCCAAAAATCGTTAACTTCAATCACTTCGGTATACATTTTTTTTATTACAAAATTCTCACCCCCTCTTCATACTCCCTTAAACCGCCTACGAGTCCTATATTATTTATCATTCTGGATCATTAATCTATTTTTAATTATTGTCAATCACTCTTAATTATCCATCATTATCAATTATTGTTAAACACTATCAAGTGCACCATCCCTACTTCCCTGTTAAACCCCCTCTACTGTCAGTATACAAATCCATGTTCCGAAAACTTTCTCGAGGGACTGTACACGGCGCATCCCTAACAAGATTCCAGTTAGCGTCGAAGGTCGCATAGTGCAACACCAGTTAAATTACCTGATTTATCCTCAGTGCATCGAGTAGAGATATTCACTGATTTATGCAGATTGAAATTAAACGCCAGTGCAAAAAAATATAATCATCCTCGGTTTTAATGTCAACGAAAAACATGACGATACAAAAAATATCGTTCGATGACGTAATCATGCTCAATCGCGTGACACTTCGTGGAGTTGGGATTCTTAAGTTTCCAGGATTCAAAAAATCCTCCAGCAAGATAATTCAAGGATTCTTGATTGCATTGATGATGGCGAATGCATCGTATCTAATGATCAGCATGAGCTACGTATTGATATTCTCAGTAAGCACTACTGTAATGTACTTCACTGTAATGCATGAATCTCTAATTTTATCAATGTGCACCCAAACTTTTCTTATGGACTGTCCATCTGGACACAGTGCATAATACGTAATCAGCGTCACCTAAGATCTCACCAAGCATTATAACGTATAGGTCTCAAATATTATAAATCTGCAGTTAAGCATTTTTTTTCAAGCACTGTAATTTTCCCATTCGTCATTTGGCATCATGACTGTCTGACTCCTAATAAAGCAGCAACGTTTTTAAATAATGTATTAGAATCGTGACATGATTACATTGCTGAGTACAATGGCACCGCTACTGTCAATTATATCAGGAACATCACGCTACCTACTGGCAGTATACAATGAGGTCTTGATAGAACATATTCTGGAAGTAAATAAGCAAGTCTGGAATTGCGCAACTAAGCAACAAGATTACGAGACGTTAAAGAATTATGGATTACGTGCGCGAGCACTGACAACAATGCTTTTTGGATCTGCAACACTCACGGTCGTCTTCTTTTCAGCAACGCCAATTCTGGCAATTACACATAAGCCTATGGATTTCTATAGCAATTCCACAGGAAATGTTGCGCTGCATAGAGCCCTACCATTGCCGAGTCCATTTGAAACTTTTTCGTCCCCATATTACGAATTGGCATACGTTGCTCAAGGAATTGCCTCTTGCTACCTTGGAGTTGCAGTTACCACTGTGGACTCACTTTCGACAGTGCTTGTAATACATGGCTGTGCACAGTTTAAATTGCTCAACAACCGGCTGCTTGGAATTGTTCAGCAAGATTTAAAGAGTGCTAGCAATTATTATGGATATGAACAACGCGCACGATTCTTTAAGAATTGCTTTCGTTTTCATCGATCGATTCTCGAGTTAAGATCAGATTATTTTTGTGAAAACTTTTTTATTTGAAACTTCTAATAGTTTTTATCTTCAGATATTGCTACACGCTGGAGGATATCGTATCGATCTCAAATTTGATTTTGATTCTTACTTGTATGTGTGGGATCTCATTGTGCGCTGTGAAAATTATTCGTGTACGTAGATTATGATTTATTTGAAAAGAAAAATTTGAAAATGGATTGATTAATATTTGTTTGATGGATTTATTAATTAATAGGGTGGTGCTGATCTTATAAAATTTATATGCTTGTTTATGGTCGTCATTATGCAGATGCTGTTTGTTTGCTGGCCGGCAGATTATTTGTCATCCGAAGTAAGGACATTTTTTTCATTCTTCTATTTTTCAGTTTGACGTTATGTGAAAAAATCGTGTCTTTTTATATTATTAATAATTCTTTTTTTACAGAGTACAAACATCGCGTTTGCTTTTTACAATTGTCCCTGGTACAATTACGAAAAGTCTATTGGAAGTTCTATTCAAATTGCAATTGCACGTTCGCAAAATCCTGTTGCATTGACTGCAGGAAAATTTGTCATTATGTCGCTGGAAACATTTACGTCGGTATGTTCTACTTTTTATGTTTGCCACGAAGAAAAAACAAGCGACAACTCCAATCAGTGGAATTGCTTTTAAGCAAGTGCTTCTTTTTTTGTTTATTATCATTATCATGATTTCCAGATTCTCTCGAATGCTATGTCATTTTTTGCAGTATTAAAATCAATGTGAGAATTTTATCAGTTCCGCTGATAAAGAGTACTATGAGAATGGTAATGAAATTTATGGCAGAAAAAAATTGCATAAAACATGAAATACGTAATTACACATGGAATTGCTCTTGTAGATACATTGATGCAATATAATAGCAATAATTCACATAGCGATATGCTATTTTTGATTTAAAAACATTGCTCATCCTCTTTTTCCATTTTTCAATCTATTCACCAGAACTTATTTTATTCTTGTGTGTTCAACCCCTATTACCATTCAGATCTCAAGGGGTGGAATTGCGCAGAAATTTCCCTTCAACGATTGCATTGCGCATTGTGGGGTCACGCCTATGTCAAGCTCTCTACCAATAGCAATAAAATTAGAATTAACTTATATATTCGACAATAGGAATCGATATCTGATAAAATTCGTCATAAAACTAGCACTGCAAGTTGCACTATAGTCATCAAGGATAAAGTATGGAAGGATATTGTTAATACAAAATTAATGTAGCACCAATGTAACATGGATCTGATAAGACGGTATAAATAAATTTCACTGGCATCTTTCGATCCTCTTCAACAATTCTGATAACACGTTAATGTCAACTGATACTAAAGTACAGAGATGGCGCCACAATCTATATCCTCGTAACACACATACCCCATAAGTCAGAGAAAAACTAGTGAAACAACAGCTTACAGAAAGTTACAACAGATGGCGACAGCGTCGTACCATACGTTGACACTCCAGTTTTCTAAATCAGATAAAAATTCACTTAACCAACATAAATTTTCGTGACACATTACACCATAGCTTGAATATTTCCTTTGCTGGATATATGTCAAAAGTCAATTCAAAACAGGATAAAAAATTCTTTGCACGAAATCCACCCTGCGACCGACAATCTTTCAAAAAGGATTAAGGGGTTATTTTTTATGGTTTATAAAAAAAGAAATTCCAAAAAGCACCTACCCCCTCCGTAACCTTTAATAGGCAAAAAAAATATCCTAACTTCAGCAACAAAGAGGTTTTCGTTGTAGCACTTGACTGGCGCTCGCATCGATCATTGTTTCTACACTTTTTCCAGAGCTCGCCGAGTGAAATAAAAAATCACAGCAATTTCTTTTAACACTTTACAAAAGTACATCCCAGTGACTCCTGGGTATCGTTTTTATTTGAAAGACAAATAAAAGCCCTCGAGCTACGATTCATTAGTATTACCCAAGATATTCAGAATTCAGAACTGCTATTCTGCAAGCAGCGAATGAAAGTTCCGGAAGGACTATTGGCCAGGAGTAACGAAATCCACGTCCCTGTCTGGGACAATGTTCCATGTACCAAGAACTTGGTACATGGGATGATTTCAAGATGGCTTCCAAGAAGGTTCGGGAACTTGCTTACTTCACTCGTTAGACACCCTATTGGCCTAGCTATCGACGATCACGTCTTATACTTTCGAAGGGGATGCTGCACCAGGATACAATTTCACAGTTGAATTTATTCCTATAACAAAAGAAAAGCATACGTAAAATATTCTAACCTAAAATTTGGACACTTGAATATTTTAAAGGAAAAAAATGGAGAATACACTAATTACCTGTGAGCTGTGAAAAATATTAAAAATTCAAAACGATTGAGACAATATAAAAAGAAATACCTGTAATCACTACCAGCCCTCGTAGCTGTTGCTGGGACGAAATAAAGCGCGCTATCACCCCCATAAACATAGAAAGCTCTCTCATCGCTTTTCATGAGCCACGTGCAGCATCCCCCACGCAAGAAGGTCGCTGTGGGTGGAATGAATGACGTGGACGGTACAGACAGAGAGTAGAGGGTGGTTTTAGGGGTAGGAGTTAGACAGGATAGAAATGGCGATTCTCGATCGTGGATTCAATCCAATTCTCAACCCTGCTTTATTATAAATAAAGATGAGAATTCTGAGCTCGTCTGCCGTAAGGTTGGCAGAATGGCTGGACCGAACACTTGATGGATCACCCACCCCAACATATTCGTTCTTTGAACGAGACTATAGAAGTCAGTGATAAGGAGAGATAAGGCACCTGGGTATGAGCAATGTAGATGGAGGAGGCTCTGGAGGTCCTGTTTCAGTACTGGAACGAGCTACTTGTTGCCACTCAAGGGATAAGAGGTCCTGATGCGTGTCTGGTGCTGCTGCCTTGCAAGGATACAATCAAAAGAATACAGGTTAGGTTAGGTTAGTTAAATAGATAAGACACACACATATGGGATAAGTGAATTCTCCTGTAATACTGCCAGAAGGGCTGTTATGTGATTTTAGAAGAAATTTGAGATTTTTAAGACTGCTAAAAAAATTTGGATTTCTTCATTTTTTGACATTATAATTTTTTCTATATATGTATACGTTTCGTAGACCATTTTCGAATTGATAATATATGTACGTTGGGAGTTAATTATTTTTGAATAAATATTGAGGATTTTGAAAAATTTATAGAACTAAAAGCAACATCGCTTGGCAATTCTCCAGATGCTCGAATAAAGTCTTTGACTTTTTTTTTTCGAGTGGGAAGGGTGCAAAGGTTCAATATGATACCGGTGTAGGGATGATAGAGGATGATGCTGGTGGACGAGAAATGGTAAGTACGAGACAGGGGTGGGTTTTGGAATTAATTATAGGCGATAGGGGTGGCTGAGAGCCGCATCTGGTACGGACAGCCCTTGTGACGATGCACAATAAAGAAATTCCACGATTCCGCTCACCTCCGTTGCTCTTCTACGACATTCTACTTGGGAAACCGTGTATAACCTCTTCTCGGTTCTGCCTTGTGGCGGCGCCACCGGCGCGTCTTTACCTTCATCCTATATCTTTCAGAACGAGATCCTTCAGTTAATGAAATCCATTGCCAAGTTCTATGACCAAGATGGGTACCGGCAAGGCGAATATCGAAAATCATTTTATTGTTCCAGAGTCTTGCTGGAATTGCTTTTGTTTATTAATAAGAAAAAAATTAGAGGCATTTAAAAATATGTCGCACGGTTTGAAGTTTTATCTTTAAAAATTCTTTAGTCTGTAACGGAGACATAAGAAAAACGTTGCTGGGAGAGTAGAGTTTCTTTTTTTTGTAAATAGTTGTACTGCGTTTTCAAGATGGCAAGAGTCACCAGAACTCTTTGTCTGCTTCAAAGGAAATAAATCCTTTTTGAATCAATATGAAAATTCCTGATTGAATTGCTTGTCTTATGGATTGATCAGAAATCCATGAAATTACTTATCTTTCTGATTTTTGGACGTTTGGAAGCTATTCGGATATTCTTGCATCTCAAGATGACGGAGACTTACAAAGAACAGGCATGCTCCTATTATCACGTGTAATTTGGTAAGAGAATAAATAATTTACTTTAGACGAATTTTATGTTAGAATATTCTTAAAAAATCTGAAATCTATTCAACGATATCATTTATACTTAGACACGACCATATAGAATGTAAGAGAGTGTCTTATTATATACGAAAATATTTTTCATCTGAATCCTACAGGTTCTGGATTTGAAATTATTACTGAGATCGTTGTGGCAGCATTGCTGGAATATGTGTAAAGGATTTAAAGAAATTGCATAGGTTAGTAAATTTCAACCATGAAACGCGAAGACTTCGCTATATTAATTTTGTTGCAAAATTTTATAATTATTTTAATAATAATTTTCAGATACGCAAAGAGTCATGTTTCAGTATACAACCAAAAAAGATCCGCCTGACAGCTCCTCATTGCACGAAAATCCGTTATAAAAGTCAGTGATAAAATTGTTCCAAAATGAAATGACAAGAAATCCAAAGAAAATGAATTTCATGGATTTATCGATCAATTCCAATATACCTGATACACAAATCCCTAATACCAATAAGATATATTGTTAATCAATTTTTTGTCGTCCAGTCCCTATCACAATAACACACTCAATAATCATGTGGATCATCCATCAACACTAAAAAACGCTCGATCAAAAATCAAGTCAAGATTATCAAGTCAATAAGCCCCCAAGTCGGAACGAACTCCCAGGAGGGTGATAATAAAAAAAAAGTTAAAAAATAAAGTCAAAGTAAAACAGAAATTTCTCATCTATTATCATCAAAGTACGTCACAGTAGTCAACAATGGCGTTCTGTAGCGATGGGATACTTTTAACGGCGCCAAAATCTTTTACGTGTCAATAAAAAAGTAAAAAAAATAAGGCAAAACAAAAGAAAAAGTGTAGCCAAGTGTAATGAAATTTGTCAAGAATAAAATTTTGTTAAATTAATTCTTGGCCTTTTCCTCTTAACTTTTTCTCAGAGCTCTCTCCCTTTGCCCTTTCCTCTGTACCTCTTCTTATTAATTGATTCTATAACATTCCTCTTCCTTCTCTTGCTTTCCACCTTCGCCACTTCCTCTTTATATTTACTTCATTGCAATCTTTTCGCACATTCTTCTGATAGCCACTCCTAAAGCTCCGCGGGCAACGCCGTCGCCACGATGAAAAGCCTTACGAACTTTCCACGGCTTTGTAAATGTAAAAGAAGAAAACAATAGCGAATCTCTGGTTGGTTGAACTTGCGAGCTTTTGCACTTAACGATCCGTTAATACAGAAACTTAAGTAAGCTTAGTATGTTCATTCACAATATACTATATACACAGTCATCGTCCTTCACAGTCAATTACAGTCGAGATTTCACTGGCTGTAGTACAAAAATTTCCAGATACGGTAACAAAGAAAATATTAACATTATGTACTTACAGAGAAGAAGGTATCGATTTATGTTGAATAATCAAAGAAAAATAGCAAGATTTTCTTAGCAACAAGTTCCGCCTCCTTTAGCTGTTTGACTTCTCCTAAACTCAACAAGTGACTTGTAGAGAGACGCGAGAGAGAGAAAGAGAGAGAGTAGCAGGCTGCCAGATACCGAGCTGGAATTTCTCTATTGCTTTTGGCTTCCGATCCACAGGTGGCTGAATGTAGCCACATTCACGTCAAAGCTTCACCAGGACACGTAACATTCCCTAGGGATTACTCTCAGTTTACATACTTGTTAAAGAATCGTACCCGTTAAAGTTCACCGTAGGTTAACTGCCGAAATTAGACGGTTACGTTCTGGGAATATTCCGAAAATGTGGAACTAAGAAGACACACTTGATAAAGGAATCTTACCACGTATGGAGGATGAATCTTCGGCAAGGGGATTGTTTTACGTAGAAAGATCTTCGAGAAGCTTTTTTCCAGCCAGTAAAGTGTCCTACGTATGTGACTGGAATTGATACACATGCTAGTAGACGAAATGGAGTGGCTTGTTACGTTACACTTTATTCGCTCGCGGCACTGAATTCCAAGGATTGTCTCTGAATAATAGTAAGGATTGTCAAAATTAATTGTATTAAAAGTATATGTCTGTACCACCGGTTCCCTGTATACTTGAGACGAGACTCGACCAGTATTTGGATTTCATTTTATTCTGCGTAACGCGTGGCTATTTCTATTTAACTGAAAGAATCGCCGCTAGGCTGCGCTGGAGTGTAACAAATGTCTATTTGCAGTGCCGTACCAAGAGAAGTAAGTACCTCAATTATAATTTTCCACTTCTTTATCCAATTCCTATTTTCTCCTATTATTTCTGCTTCCTTTGTGAATAACCGGAAGTATGAAATTGTGAAAATTCTAGTGGACGATGGAATGGAGATTTGGGAAGTTAATATTGGCCGCCTTAGTGGTTTTGTGACTGGTACAGGAAAAGTGGCTATCTGGAAATCTTTGAAGGGACATAGAAAACGTAAAACAAGGAATAAAAGAAATAAAGAGAAAAGAGATGGCAACAGCCAACTCGTCATTGTCCTTTAGGAATGGAAGGGTGCACTTTGCGCAATGGTCGCCTCGGCACTTCCGCCGATTCTTCGGCTCCCTTACGAGCGAAACGTGACGTTTTTCTCTTGAAGAATTTTTCATCGTGCACCCAGAAAGAATACGATGAAAAAGCAGTGGAGTGGAGGATTAAGAAGGAATAAAGAAAGAAAAAGCAGCGACGGAAAAAGATGGAAAATAAAATAAAGCTTGTCAGAGCTGTGGGAAAGGAAAGAAATGGCGGCGAGCGGTTAGAAATCCGATTGGAATTGGAGGGTTGACAGTGGCAGGGGTAAGAAATGGCTGGAAGGACACGATTTAATAAAGAGCATTCTCGTGGACGCTCATATCCAGAATTCCTCAAGATCCTTGCATACGGTCACATTCCGCACTTAACCTCACCCTTTTCATATTTCTCTTAAACATCTATAATGCCAGTCTGTCTTCGGCCATTAATCACATTATTCATTGTCAGACTGTCAACGTCATTAAATTCAATTATTCTTGAAATTTCACTAAACACGAATTATTATACAAAACTCACATATCCCAAATACGTTCTAAATACGTGGAATTCAAATTTTTAACTCTCCCTTGTCACACCACCCTTTTACACGCGTGATCAGACTCTTACATAAAATGGCCACTATCTTTTACTAATTCATCCACAGAGCCATAATATAATATCTTGATATAAGATTACGCTGTCTTTCACAAAATCAATTAACCCCAAACAATCTTATCAGCTGGAATATACACATATTGCGTGTAAAAAATTTCCAAATTCATCTAAAAAAAAAAGGATAAGCTGACTAAAGGAACAGATTGAATTTTATCGGCAGAACAAAATAAAAACTCGATTAGCAAGAGAGAGAAGATCGAACGGATGCTAAAAAAAAATGTTAGCACTCAAGGGTTAAAAGTACTGGAAATAAAGTAGGTAAAGGAAAAATGGATGGCATGTAACTTCTGCGAAGATGTACCTAATTGCTCCTAAGTCCTTGAAGAGGTGATGGGGGAGAGGTATAGATAGTGCCAACGGCACTAGCGGTAACAAGGGTGGTAATGCTGCCGCTAGAAGAGGGTGACAGAAGGGTAGGATTTTTGCGCAGGCGTCCCGACGCCGTTTCCGGAGGGCAGCAAGAGGATGCCGAGGACGGAGAAGGAGACGCAGACGTCGACTGACAGCGGCGGCCGTGTGCCGGAGAATAGGGGTGAAATGCACCCTTACCCACATCTTCAATCGGCCGCGGCTTTTCCACTGGCGAACATTCGCCACCAACAACGTGACTAGCAGGCCAGGAGAGCAGCAAGAATATCTCTCGGTAAGTTCATTTTATACATTTTTTTTATCAACCCTCGATAGTACTTTGAGCAACTATGCAATTTAGGAAACTATCAATAGTTACACAACTATTGACAGTTGAACAATATTACTTGTACAAATTTGTTATCACAGTAGGATTCACTATTTTTATTCCCACAACTTTTAGTATTATTCATACATAAGTATGCATAGTAATTCCCCTACTATTAACTACTATGAAAAAATTCACCGAATTAGTTATATAAATATATATATATTATTGACATTGACTACGACGTAACTATTTTCTGTTACATATAAAATTATACTATCGACACAAAAATTCATAGTATTTTTCCAACTACGTGTCTGGATAGTATTTCGCTATCTCCACTCCCTCTAGGCTCAGTTCTTACTACACGTATCTTCAATTTCTGACTATATAAGTTACTTCTTATATATTAATTCACTATTATCGCTATATCGTCTTTCTAAGTCCCACAAAAAATTCTGTATACTTATTACTATGCATATGATATGCGTAGTATTATACTATACGAATTCTTTGATCGAACCAATCCCATAAGGCAGATTTGATTTCACTTTTTCGATATTCTATCCTCGTATTCCCATTGGTTGAATGTTCTATATTTGAATATATATATAGCATTCATCTTTCGTCAGACAAGTTCATTACATGTAGCATCTACTTGATCAATTCAATTTGATTTGCTTGACGTTCGATTGAAGATTTCTTATCTGTGTCTATAGTCCTAGAAAAAAAAGTATGACATAGTAGAGGTGAATATCGCAAAAGGAAATAAAATCAGGACGGTGCGATGGGCGAGAAATAGGAAGAGGTGGGACAACCTTAGAAAGACTGCAGGGATCGAGCGATGGGGTGAGCAACCCTCACTCTGTATTATACCGATACATTGAGTTCGCGAGTGGACCGGTAGATAAGATTCTACTCCACTATGTTATATAAGGAATTCTTACACTTTTTTCCCCGCCTGTACACATATATATTATATTAAAATATATAGCTATACATAGCCATATTGTCTACGATAGCTATTTACTACCCTTACATTCTTCCTGCCCGTTTGTAAGGCTTGAATGCATTAGATCCTTCAAAAATCACCCTTGTGTGTCTAATTTTGATAACAGGTTTACGTGTCAAAAATTTTGGAAAAAAATTAACCTCAAAAATTGTCAGAAAGTCAGAGAAAAAAGAATTCTTTGGCAACATGTATTTTTAGAATTCGTAACATAGACATATATTGCTGAACTAGAGTGTCGGGTCCGAAGTAAAGAAACAGGCCCACAAGTTTAGACCAGGACAAAACTGAAATATGTAAAACAGGCTTTGTGAAGAAATACAAAAATATATGTATAATTGGATTATCTTATACAGGTATGATGTATATCTTTTCAAAAATTAGGTATAACGGTAGAAGCGATAAGACTTTGTAGTGAACAAGATTTAAAGGAAGTCAAGATAAAATCTAGTAGGAGCAACCATGTAAGAATGGACCCGGATGAACTCTATGGTATTATCAATTAGTGACGTCATCACGTCTATTGTCGTTGCAGCAGACATATAGCCTGTGACGAATTTATTTGCAAACCTCTTTCTTACGCTTATTCGGTACAGAAGCACGAACTGAAGTTAGCTTTGATATAGTACAGAAGCCAACTTCAGTCAGTACCTTTGTGACGCGTTGTATAAGGGTAGTTTTGTCTGATAGTTTGTTCAATTAGAACAGGAGAAGGACAGACAGACACAAGTTGAAAGATAAGATTGAATAGAATGAATAAGAGAGACAGATGAAAAATTGGAATGGAGGTAAGAGAAGGGCTGCCAACTTAAGTAGCATAATCGTTTGACCCCCCCGTTTGACACACGACTCATTTCCGCGTGTCATAGCCAGCCCTTCCGGTTTCTTGACTTTCTGAATCTGTCGCTTCTGGCTAAGGGAGTTGTCATAACCTCAAAGAGACCTTCGTTCGGTCGAAGAGTCCTGCCACTGGGAATGTCAGGTGTTGATTTGAAATGCATCCCACTATCAGAATCGACTCTTGATTATTGAAAACGTTTGCAGAGGAGGCTTTAGAAATAAATTTTTCATTTTTCAAATTCTAAACAAATCCGAATATTCTAGGGAAGCTTACTATCATCCTGGTACTGATAACTTCTAGGATGAGTCTAACAGGATGAAAGATAACAGGATTACAAAGCAATTTGCATAACCTTCACTTACTATCCAAGATGGCGAGGGAACCTTGACTAATTGACAGGGTTTATCAAATTTTCATTATTATATTCAAAATTACTATGTATCTCAGACGTAGGAGACAGTCAATTGCTGATAACAGAAAAGGTCAAAGATATTAAATTCGAATTTTGATTTGTGTATTATTCACAAAAGAATCCTGAATTTCTTCTGCGTGTCTCGTGCCCATTTTTCACCCACGTTTCATCGTATTCCACCCTTATAGTCATCCTATGTCCTATACAACCCTTCCTTGTTCCTTCACTTTCATCCCTCAGAGGGCAGACATACCGACTGGGACTATACTACGTAATAAATAGTCGATGCGATTGAAACGTACGAGCAATTCAGTAGATAGCAGCAATAAGAGTGAACGTTTGAATTGACATCCAGTATTAAATTTGTCTCTCTATGAGTTCTCAGTAGCTTTCATTTGCACGAATTTATCGAAATATATATATACACATATATAAAATAAAAGTGAAAAAGAAATTTAAAAATCAATAACAGATACGAATTGGCGAGCGAAAGAGATAATGAAAAAGAGAGAGAGAGGAGGTGAACCAGAAGGGAAATAGAGAGCCAGAGATGGGAAGAGTATCCTACAGGTAAAGTAATTACTGGTGTAATTCGCTTAGCGTGCAATATCGCGCGACAAAGTGGAGACATGAAGCTGGCCACTCTCATCACCCCTCTGCCTTTCTCTCCGTTCCCCTCTTTCACCCTTTACCAGTTTAACGTCGACCTCGAGCGTCGGCAGGGTGGAACCTCGGCCGACGCTACTAGTGAGTTAAATGCGAGTAACTGTATTACGCTACTCTCTCCAGTCTGTTAGTTGCCTCCTGTTACTCTGGGTTAGTTCTGCGTTAACGTGCGAAGAAATAGGAATTTTCCCGGTAGAATAAATTTTGCGTTGATTTTCAGGAAAATTTGCAGATTGCGTCACCCGCCCGTGACGTCATCTAAAATAATATCGAAAAAATTATTTGATTGGGGTTTTTAAAATAATTATAACAATAAAAATATATTACTAGCTAGTACCGTTAGTAGTGCTGGTTATTATTGGTAGTGTCTTTTGATTAAGGGTTGCAACTGGATCTCTTGACAATGAAAAAAAAACATATATAATCCTACGCGTTAGAAGTTTCGTGGCCTACTTGTTGAAGCTCGAAGCAACAGTTTGCTCTTTAAGCTCAACCCTCTACGAGTTGGATTCTCTCTTTCGAGAGCAGAGGGTGGGAAGTTAAGGGTAAGCAAGGGAGGTACGGCAAGATATAAGGTAGATCAGCTGATACTGTAGGGGCAGTTAATGACGTAAAATAAATGCTATAGTCACGGATGGGAGTTTGATGATTTTTGTGAAAATTGAAAGATGCAGCACGAGTTTGCTGACGATTTCGTTCAGACACATTATTCCGATTGTGAGGGTAGCAGTCGATGACAATAGAGTCGCGAAGAGATTCGTCTGGGACAAGAGCGACGGTGGCGCCACCACTGGCAGGATACTCGCGGCGGTTAATTGAGAGTCGGATCTTGTTGAACTTTCTGACGATCCTCGCCAACGTCTTAGATTAGGAGTTCGAGTCGCCTCTCTGATTGAGCTATTCACTCTATGGAAACTACATTGAGTCATGGCACTCTTCTACAACTACTACAAACCCTACTCGCTAATTGCCTTTAAACTCAGCCGGTAACTTTTAGTGACAACCATAGTGAAAATTAACCTTTGATCTTCTTACTCGGCTGAAATAAAGATTGAACAAGGTTAATCTGATATGAAACAAAGCAAAATTTTTTATTTTCACTATCACTGCATTATCAATGGTACTTCGATCCGAATAACAGGTACAGCATTAACCTCTAAGTGCAATACAGTGTATTTCGAATTGACTTAGAAGATCGCAGTAAACTGAAGTACGATGACATTGGAATTACCATAGCCTTTTGGAAAGTGATCTAGTTTACAGAATATCCCTAGAAATTCCCTAGCAGCACTAAAGATAAATAAGGTGTAACAAAAGTAGCAATACTTCAGTGGCACTAGTGTCATCGTAAGGAAATGAAGAAAAAAGGTTAGTCAGTGCTACAGTATATATTTAAAAAAAAAGAAAATGGCACTGTCACGCTTTACAATAAATTTCGTGGGTTATGACGGCCGACAGGACTTTTCTATTAGTCGTGGATTATTTTCCGACGGGGGTGGTGCTTACTACACTTACTGCCCACAAGGGTGAAGGGGCTGACTTTGGCAATGGTTAGATACACCAGGATTACGTAGGGGTATATTGCATTATATGGTATCGTATAATAATAGAAAGCCAAGGGTGGCGAATGACAGACTGAGAACAAGAGTGGCGACTAGGAGGTATAGTTACGTGGTCAGAGGGATGATAGGGGTGGATTTTGATAATGAGGTCAGATGAGTAGGCAGCCCGACGATATCACTTCATCATACGCCACGCGTCCGGTATAACCTGTCAGCGGCAAAGCCGAACCAATCGACTGGTCTCAACCCCTTACCAATACAAAATCATCCCCGCGGCTCTGACTTCCACGGGTACGCTTCAACCCCTTTGACAATAGCCACCCTTTTGATCGCTACTCAAGCGCTTCATTTCGATATGCTCCATTCACTGATGCTTCCACATATCGCGTATGCTATCATTCAGACATGTGTGTATATATATGTCTCTGTTATTTAAAAAAAATCAAAGGCTTGTACATTGTCGTGCAATAATTTGAATTTTCCATTATAATTGTTTCCCTCAGCGTGGAGGAACTGTGAAAATAGACGGGGATGATAAAGGAATGAATAAGGGTAGAAAAACGGGGATGGAAAAAGTAGTGGGAGTACGATGTGGAATCTTCTGGAAAATAATGACGGATCCCAAGGGTACGTTCTTTCAGGAAAATGCTGATTGCTCCCCCGACAATCTACTACCCTACGTCGCCGCTCAATCCACCTTCCCTTCTACGTTCATCTTCTTTTAGTCTGTCAATTTGCTATTCCTCATTTTGGATGAGCCAATCCGCTTGCGCCCAACCATCAATCTCGATTAATGAGATTTTTAGATACTATTTATTGACACTCTGGCGAATCGCATTGATATTATTCATTATTACAGGCTTAATTAGCTGTTTCTCAAAAGAGAACGAAAGTCTTTTGTACGTGTAGTTACTATTATTTATCCAAGTTCGACCCCCCTAACAGGGGTCATAGAGGGGTCCTGTACCTTACAAGTAGAAAAGATAGTAGCTACGTTTGTTACTGATAGAAGCGCAGAATCCTGAAAAATATTGTAAGGAGTGAATATTGAGTTTAGAATAGGTAAGTAAATTATCTCGGATGAAAAGGACTGTAAAGAGTCTTTAATTAGTCATTACAGTCTAACGCAATTAATACGTTAACTCGATAAAAGAATGAGTCAATGAATGAATGAATTAAGAAAGAAAGAGGAAAAAAAAGAGAATGAAAATTCAAACGACTGTTGCTCCAATTTTCATTCAATTTAGAAAATTTAAGCAGTCCTGCTTCTCCTGGTTATTTTCAAGAAATATAAAAAGAAGTACAATATGTAATGACACTCAATTCTCACTCTGCTTTCTTCGTCACCCTCCTTTTTTCTTTAATACTCTCTTACAGCCCTGTTCAACCCCTAAATATGAAAAGCACTCAAGGCCCGTTTCCTCCAGTAAAGAATTGTAGCAAAAAAGTCGAACAATAATCGTCCCTTCGATTTTACCGTACATGCAGGAGTGGCAGAAATAGCAAGAGAGAATAGCAGGGGCCTGATAAGAAAGAAAGATAAAGATAGGAATTGAACCTAAGAGAAAAAGGGTGAGCGAAAGTACAAATGCGCCCTCTAAAGAATCCTCCAATTTATGTCGATTTGGTCTGATCGACATTAAGAGTGGACGACGCCGAAGTTGAAAATTGTCTTGAATTTCGAGCGAAGGGACGAGACTCAATGAGACAAGATAACAGTACAGAGAGAAAGTAAGGAAAAACAGAGACAGTATCTCTCTATAGTACAGCACTTTTCATCTAAAAACCCAGAAACCTTATCGAATCGGTAGCGGATACAGAGCCTTGAGTATCCAACAGCAATTCCAGAGTGTGAAAGGGGTCCTCGCCGTCGCCATCAAGAGATCCAATTAAAAGCCCATCGGCGAAGGAAGTTTGCACAGTTTACGAACCTGGTTGGCACACGGTTCGGCTCGTGTACGAGCTACGTAAAAAGCAGTAAACTCTGCGCGAGCTATTCTACCAGTCTGTGATGACATTGCTGGAAATCAGCACGAAGCAGCATCTTTCCTGAGATCAATCTTCGTCGACCCTCCTTCGCTAGGTAGTTGAACAATCAACACCCACCAAATTCCCAGCCAAACACTGAATCTTGAACAGATACCGTAGTAAAGTTTACGTGATAAATTACTATTTGGGTAACCTTAATGGAAGAGATAATAGGAACAGTTGATTCATTTTTTCAGTGCAACCATACCTGATCTCTTAACTATCTGTTCACAGAGCAGCAGGACCAAGTAGCGCACAGCAGGAAGAATGAAGAGGTTAATGGGTGGACAATGGACCGGTTGGCTACAGCGTTGTCGGGAATCACGAGGACTCGTCCTGGTGATCGTTGCCATTGCCCTGCTGCTGGACAACATGCTGCTCACCACCGTCGGTAAGTACCTGAGAATATGATATGTATGTAGGAACGTTTCCAAATGTAGGAAATTACGGTTATAATCATTTAGCATTTGTTCGAGATAATTTTTTCAACAAATAATCGACAAGCTCTCGACTGATTCTCACTTTCCCCATCTCATTTTTCAATGCCTCTAGTTCTCTCACACGCACCTCGTTAGCACTTCTTATTTCTATTACTTTCTTATTCATACTTACACTCCATACTTACACTCTAGTTCACGCACCCGATCGTACATTGGATCTCACATCTCTTAATAATTTTCAGAGCCTTCAGTCGACAATCTCTCATAAACATTCTCATATAAATATTCTTACTCGAACACTCTTTTTTGAACTCTAGGAGGACCTATCTTTCCATATTATTTTATTTGAATCTTTAACCACGTACACAGCACTGATTCCTACAAGTATGTATATATTATTATTGTTGTTGTTATTTATATTAATTGACTGTGAAAGTGACTGTCAAAGAAATAGCTCATAAAGCACCAGAAGATGTATCCATTGGATGTCTCTACAACTTTTAACAGCTTGGCATCGGGTTTCTTTTCTCTTTGTCTTTTATACTCTTTGTTATATTTCTGGCCACTGATTCTCAAAGAGACCGAAAGACAATGTCGAACAAAGATAACACCCGGAAGGGATCATTAGAATTCGCAAGGAAATGAGTACTTCTTTCTCTTAAATTTGAAACTCAGGACAGTCCTCAAAGGGATAAATTTCGAAAGGCAAGGGACAATTAACCAATTTCTTGTAATCAGTTTCTTACTTCATTTAGATGAGATTTTGACCTAAAGAAGCGTTCCGGTCTGCCAGGTTATTACTTCCGGTGGAAAGACAACGTAAATTCATGTCGGAAGAACGATGGATACATGTATATAGACATCCTGTGTAAAAAGAAGGGCTAAAAAGCCACTTTGAACTCTTTAAATTTCGACTGAATTCTCAACTCGTGGAACGTCACTTCCAGTAGTGGGTCAAGTATTTCGTGGGAGTTTGTTCCACAAAATTCAGTATCTGAGGTGTTAGTAAGAACTTCAGAGTGATTCAGCAACTGCAATGATAATGTAGTAAGAATCGAATAAAAGCAAAGTACAGTCAGGCCTTTCCTTATTGGAATTACGATACAGCAATAAGAGGAATCAGACATAAATCTTACCAAGACGCACTTATCCGATCTATATGGTATATCTCTCAATGCAATAATTATCGGTAATAATCCCCCAAGAGATTTTTATCGAAATTGCCGATCGTATTACGTAATACAGATACGTATAATACTTTCCGGCAATCTGGATTTTCATTTAATAATGTCAGAAGCCCACTAGGATCAAATTCCCCGGCAAATGGAAGACAAAGAGTGGAATCAGCGAACAAGACTGAGAAAGAGAGAAGGATAAAACAGGAAACCCGCCGGATGAGAAACGTTATATAAGTAACGATTTTTCCTTCGCAGGAAAAACAATATCCCCAGGGACAGTAACGGGCTTTATTTTCGTTCTGTGCGATACGGTGGGATTTTCTGCTAGGAAGCTCAATGCTGATAGTGAACGTACATTCTAAAATTCTGAATATTTTATTAGAAAGGCGACTCCCGAACGTTTTACACGTACAATACAATTTTTTATCCATTGTGTTTCTGAGCTGTGAAACATTAGTAGGTTACCTATCCTACCTAAAGCCGTGTTCTTGTTTAATTGCGTGCAAATTGAATAAGACACAACCATGTTCACAGTACCATCTTTTTCTCCCGTTTAGCCGTTTCGTAAAATATAAGAATTAACCAAAAATAACAATCACGAAACATTACTTGAATGCATGTAAGATTGTTCCATCGGATTGAAGCTTACATCTCGTACAATTGTCTTTACCGATCATTAGTGTCGGAACAATAGTTAAATATGAGTTGCATGGGAGATATGTCAACAATGTATTTATCTCTGTCCCACCGTCACGTGACCACACATTTAACGATCGCAGCGCGCCACGCGGCTGCGGACGAAATAAATAATGGCTTTGTTATGTGTGACACCCCCCACCACGCCAGTCTTACGACCTGTATGTAAGACCGTGGCCGTGACCGTTGATGGTGCAACAAATGATGGCGCGAGTCGAAAGCAAAGTTTCAGCTGAGCAGTGATACTTAAATTTAAAATTATAATTCGGTTATAATTACTTTGTTCTAATTAGTACGCGTTGATAGATGTACTGTGAACGTTTGCAGTAACTTTGTGACACAACGTGCGAACGTGTAGTGATTTTCTTAACACGCGTAGTCAGTGTCCGAACGAGTCTATTTTATTGTGCATGACAATTGGTGTTTAACTAAGATAAATTTATATTCAGTAGGATCGGCATACGTACGATAATAAAATCATTCATGGTACACCTTCAGAGCATTTGCCGGATAAATCTGGACAAGCTGAACAATGGAACTGTGGAAGGGATGGAAGCATCGATGCCATTGTCGATGTTCCCTATTACGCAATCGGGACGCTTCGAAAGCCTGTGAATTTCGGAAAATTAAATTGCGTCAAGGGTATCTGCCCGTTTTAAGTGTGCCCCATGGCGAGTGACGATAATTGAAAATCGATTATACTTATCTTGGCCACTTACGGTGCCAGGCGGAATTTCAGGAAATTTTCCAGAAGTGTAGGCACTTTGTAAAATCTTCTCTTGTTTTGTTCTTTTGTCTTTTACTCTCGGTCGTCGCGTCATTTTATTATGAAAGGAGATCCAAGTGATGCACGTTCTTCTCGAAAGTTTGTTTAAACAACGGCTCGATAAACACCGAGAACGATCCATTCTAGGACACTAGCAATTTTCTTCTTTCCACTTGCATTTATTTCGCTTAACGGATACTTCATTGAAGATTTCTATCATCGAAGTTGCCGGTGATAAGAAAGGACCTTTTTTTCCGCAAAATTGACACACTTCCGGTAACAAGCACGTTCTATTTTAAATTGATATTCATACGAAACATAGTATATTTAAAAATAGATACGTAGTATGATTTTGGTCGTCCAGTATTTAAGGTTTCTTACAGTAGAATGTCAAGGACGAACAACGCAGGAAATAATCAGGATGATTATTAAGCGGAGGAAGAAAAAAGTGCAGCAGACTGTAGACATTAGCGAATGAGAAAGGGAATGACAGAGTCGCTAAGCTTTGCGGAGAACTTTGTTTCCTCGAAGTATTACGTGATTCAAGTGCAATGGCAGCTCCCTTGAAAATCTTGTGAGATTCCACGACGAACAGTGAAAGAGAGCAGGCAAGGAAGGAGTACAGCTGTCGGGGATGAGGAGGCGTTTAAATTTCAAGGAAAACTTTGGGTAAAAGCCACAATAAAATTACCATAAAAATGCCCGAGGCGGCAGGTAGAAACATAATGAGAGGGAAAGATGAAAGTTCGAAAATGCGTAAGAGAAGAAGGAGGAAAAAAAATCGATGAGAGAAAGTCGCTGTCTCCAGAAAATACAAAATGCACCCTAAGAAATATTAGCGACAAAACCTTTCTATAGAATTATTCTCAGAGTGGGTACGAGGGTGTTGCAAATATAATTTTTTTTTCATGTTAACGCCAGCCCCCACCCACCCCGTTTCTCGAACCCTAAGAGTTACATGTATAAAGAGGGATGTAAGTATAATCTCATAAGAATTTTCACGGCAACCTTTTCATGGTATTTCTCTTTATTTCATGGAAGTAAAAGACCACCCCCTGTGAAAACGAGGTGGTCACTCAGTTTTTCCGAGCTTTTAACTTTTCACCCCCTGAATTGACCTTTCTCAGTCACCGTGAAGCACCGGCTACTTCTATCGACTTGGTCGAGTCAAGAGGGTGCCTAAGTCCAGGGTGCCGCGCTCGAGCTAAGGGATGTTTAATTCACGAGGCAGTCCTTCAAACGGCATGCGAAGAAAACGCGGCTAGTGGAAAACGTATGGGGTTTCTCCTGTCATGTCGCCAATCCAGATAAGTGGTCATGCATTTATGGAGTGACGGTCTGTTACCAAATACATCCCCCAAGAGTCTTGCCTTCGGCAGACCCCTTTACAACCCCATGGATATCAGGTATATATACCCATAAATAGTTCATGATTAACCATCACTTTAATTAAAGTCACTGGAGTGTATAATGCTTTCCTTTATATTTTCTTTACTTGAAAACAACGTGAAGAATATTATTCATCGTTTAGGGATGAAAAAAAAACATCTCTTGATCCTTCGGTACTATTTTGATTGTTATTCCATTAAGGGTTGACTGACAAGCACAATTTGCCACGGTGAATAATTTATACTACCACTTGTTGCTTCGACGATCCTGCTTCTGACTTCATCCCCTAGAGGAACTAGCCCACACGGAGTATTTAATATCACCGAGGGTGTTCCGACCTTTTCGTGCTTCACGTCGATAAAATAAGGGTTGGAGGTCCTGGGATTTGAACACAGGACTCTCAGCATGCGATGCAGACATTTCACCACTGAGTTACCTCCATCAGGGATGAAGATTTTGGGCTCAAGAAATGTTGCATACCTAACACGAAATTTTCCTATAAAATTCAATGTCTTTTCCTTATTGGATGATATGTCATGTGTGGGATGAAACATATGTATTCGACATCCGATTGCGTGACTAGTCCTTCGATAAAAAGGAAATTTTCCGTAGAAGCTTAGGGGTTGTTATTGGTGGATTTGCCTGGTGCCGAAAGACAAATCCTTACGGTAAGGTTGGAAGAAAATCCTCGCTAGGGACTTGTGCGGCTTCTGATCCTACGAAAATAGAAGATTCTGAAAACAAGTGAATTTTTGGTGAAATTTGCGAATGAAGATTTAAGTAAATACTAGAGTAGCATATGTCAATATAAAATTTATTAAGACTGGACAGTACCAATAATTATTTGTAAATCCTGAGCAAAATTAAGGATAAATGTAGACAGTGTAAATTAAAAAAATTAGTATTGTTTGGAAACTGTTTATTATATATATTTTTTTAATTTCTATTATATTTTGTTGATGGTAGTTCCCATCATACCGGGATTTATCTACGACATGAAGCATCCCAACGCAACCCTTAGCGAACACCTTGAGAAAGCAGTTGAAAAAACCACCCCAATTATGAATACGACAACCACAACAATGGCAACAACGACTCCAAAATGTTCGTGTGGACTGAACGCTTCAAATAATTCTCAGTTGGAGTTTCTTACGAGTGCAGCAACTACCATGAAGTCGATAGGTACTTAATAAATTCATTATTCATAATAAATTGTTATATTCAAATGAGTCATTCATTATTTATTATCTAGAGTCAGCATCATCGCCTAAGTAGAATTAGTTAAGTTCCACCATCAGTTATGCTCACGAATCTTTAGTTGATAATTATAAACTCTCTTGATTAGAGACCAGCACTATGAACGCGACATCTGTTCGTTCAGCAAAGGAAGTAAGGCACAAGGAACTCCTGCAGGAAACTGTAGCAGTGGGAATGATGTTTGCTTCCAAGGCTTTCGTTCAACTCTTGGCCAATCCCATTGTTGGTCCACTCACACATAAGTTCGTGCTGAGCAAGAAATCTAGAAATGTTGAATATATTGTGAAATAATGAAAAGTAATTTAATCATTTTACTTATTTTAGAATTGGATATAGTGTACCCATGTTTACGGGTTTCATCATTATGTTTATTTCAACATTAATATTCGCCTTTGGACGCAGTTATGGAATTTTGTTTCTGGCAAGGGCTCTTCAAGGAATCGGTTCTTCTTGTTCCAGTGTTTCAGGTAACGTTTCTGTCATTGATATTATAAAGATGCAATTCCAATTTATTTGAAAATATCTATTTTACATTAAACATGAGCATCGGTGGTTCAGTGGTAGAATGCTCGCCTGCCACGCGGGCGGCCCGGGTTCGATTCCCGGCCGATGCAAATTAACTTTTTTTTTTTGGAATTTAATCAAAGTAATACCTCAATACGATACTGTGTACTTCAGTTCTCTTAAAGATTTATTTATCCAATTAATACTTGTTTTACATTTCTAAAATAAAATCCCTAACCGTGATAATAATGATACATATAGACTTAAAGACAAGTACAAGCTAGCACTAGATACCAAAATGCTAGATGAAATTAGAAACCTCCGTAGGAAACAAAACCCGTAAGAACCAATACTTTTGTTACCCTGCTGACGAAGCCTGTGATATACGATAGGTATATTCTTCGTATCTTGGATTGTACCAATACTATCAAAATAAATAAAAGATTGTGGATATAAGTACCCAGCTGCTGCTCTTTCTTTGCAGTCCTAAAAGGACGCGTACGTAGTCAATATCGGGCCCTCCACGTGGCATGCGAGCATTCTATCACTGAACCAGCGATGCTTGTGATCGTTAAAATAAAATATCCTTTTATCATCCCGGATTACAGAACTATTAAATTAATATGACCAATATTGTTCCTATAGGTATGGGAATGTTAGCCGAGAGATATCAGGACGATAAAGAACGTGGAAACGCAATGGGCATAGCACTTGGTGGTCTGGCCCTGGGAGTTCTTATTGGTCCGCCCTTTGGCGGTTTTATGTATCAATTTGTTGGAAAATCTGCACCCTTCCTGGTCCTGTCAGCCCTGGCACTTGGCGATGGACGTTAGTGACACAAAATAAATGATAATCAATTCGTCGTCTGACAAAGCAAGCCTAGAATTAACGAAAATAAAATTAGTCTTGCAGCTCCTGATGCTTCAGCCATCGATAGTTTACACAGAAGCCGAACCGCCATCGTTAAAAGCTCTTATAACGGATCCCTACATCGTGATAGCAGCCGGTAATGGAAATTTAATACATATAAATTTATTGCATATATATATAATGCATTATTACTGCAGGTGCCATAACCTTCGCTAATATGGGTATAGCTATGCTTGAACCCAGTCTACCTATATGGATGATAGACACCATGGGCGCAAGTAAATGGGAGCAGGGAGCCACATTTTTACCTGCTAGTTTGAGCTATCTCATTGGAACCAATCTATTTGGTCCCCTGGGACACAGAATGGGAAGGTATGTATAAAAACTACTTTTAATTATTTTTATATTGTAATCCTTATACGTCTGTTCGCCACAAAGAACCAGTGGAGATGTGAAACCAACGGCCCGGATAGCTCAGTCGGTAGAGCATCAGACTTTTAATCTGAGGGTCCAGGGTTCGAGTCCCTGTTCGGGCGATTATTTTTTTTTTTTTCAAATAATCAGGGCGCTTCGGATCATCACCGATGCTGTCCTTATCATATAATATAAATAATAGAAATGGGTCACTGTCCTAATTGGTAATTTAATTTAACAGCGTTCCAAGCCGTTCGAATGTTATCATAACTGAATGTGGCTGAGATAAAGTTGCACTGACGTAGCATGACGTGGATCAAGATAGTACATATACATAATTGACATTCTTTTATTACAGATGGCTCGCGTCTTTGATTGGACTTATCGTAATTGGTCTCTGTCTTATATGCGTGAGTTTTGTAGAAACTAAAATATAGATTGTATTCTTTTATAATTGATTAGTAATCGTATTTTGTCTCTTTTTTCAGATACCTTTCGCAAGAAATATAAATCATTTGATATTACCCAACGCTGGTCTTGGTTTTGCCATTGGCATGGTGGACAGTTCTATGATGCCTGAACTTGGATATTTAGTTGACATACGTCACACAGCTGTTTATGGTAGCGTTTATGCCATTGGGGATGTTGCATTTTGTTTGGGATACGCCATAGGTATGATTATCAATGAAAATTATAAAACTGTTCTTTCTATATGTTTTATTACAAAAAATTATTATTTAAATATTAATAATATTCATGCTAGAAAACTATACTTTCTGGTATGAATATTTTAAAGTACAAACGTTTTGCGCCAGGATTAGATAACTTAATGTATTCAGTACTGGCTACGAGAAAACAAAAAAAAGGTAACGGAGATAATAATTTATAAAAAAAAAAATTTCTCCTTCGCCGTGACAATGTTTACACATTGCCGTGACCAGGATTCGAACCTGGGTTACTACGGCCACAACGTAGGGTCCTAACCACTAGACGATCACGGCTATCGAAGGCGTTGAGACGTGTTAGTCCGCGGAGCTACGAAACCAACATTTCCGTAGTTTTAGGGGACAAAAAACGAGCTCAAAGATCGGCCACAAGCGCATAAGTGAGCCAAAAAAGTCTTTTTTTAGACAAGGCTAAGTGCTTGGAGTGTAAAAAAAGGAGCATAAGTGCACTTTTTGTGGTGGAGTGTATGTGGGAATTTGAAAGGAGGAAGGATGGCCACGTGGAAACAAGAGGAGATCGAAACAATAAGGGAGTATCTCGAAGGGCACGAAGGGCCAATAACAGCCAAAGACCACGAGGCCCTCAGTGCAAACTTACCAGGAAGATCGAGTGCGGGAATAAAAAAGAAAATCCTGCAGCTCCGGGAAAACCAACGACGAGAGATTGCCCCCCGCGGAAAGACCTGGTCGGCCGATGAATTCGGGCGATTACAGGTGGCATATTCACGAGCCGCGGGACGAACTAAAGAACAAAAATTACAAGCAATCGGTCCTCAATTCCCGGGTAGATCGACGAAAAGCCTGGCCGCACAATTAAGAAACAAATCCCCAGAGATATATTACAGCAAAGAGACAGTTCAAACGAGCGAGAACAAGGAGAGTGAAAAAGTTCAAAGAAGTTTTAAAAAAACGCGCAACGACGGTGACACCCAAGAGACCGCAGAGCAGAGTGTTGGTATTGTGCGTGAGCAAGAGAGACAGCTAGTGCGCACTGACAAGGCGCAACAGCCCAGACCACCACCGGGTAATACCGGCCGAGAAATCCCGGCACAGATGGGGACACAGCACAGGGACTCGGCCGGTATGCCGTATGAAGCAACGGATGGTAAGAAAAGGAAGCACATTGGTAACGCAAAAAAGAACAGTGTACCATCAGAAGGTACCAGACGAGAAATCCCGGCACAGATGGGGACACAGCACAGGGACTCGTCTGGTATGTCAGCTGAAAAAACAGATGGTAAGAGATACCACCTGAGACAACGGGTGCACAGAGGTAACACCAGAAAAACCAGTGTACCACCGGATGGCATCAGTCGAGAAATCCCGGCACAGATGGGGTCACAGCACAGGGACTCGATTGATATGTCATCTGAACTAGCTAACGCTCCTACCAAAGCTCAGCGAGTAAGCGCAACAACAGGACGAACAGCAAGACATTGCAACACACCACCGCGAATAGACCTTACGCGAGCATGCAACGAAATGGGAGATTTGAGGAAGAAATTCCAAAGTACGTGGTCGCATGTGGCAGATGCGAGACGGAAAATAAAGAAAATAAATCCAAAAATTAATCCAGTGCTCGTTGCGAACATTGACGCGATTCTAGAAGAGGCATTGAATGAAATTGCCACTGGGAACCAACCCAGCCAAAAAAAGAGAGAAAAGTCCAAGAGCGCTATATACGCAGCAGCGACATTACTAGCAAAGGAATCACGCAGTACCAGAATCCAAAATAAGCCAAAGCACGTCGCCATCGGGCAAGTTATCAAAAAGCTCGAGAGGCAAATAGAGCTGGCACAAGAACTGAGGGCTTGGAAAGGAGGAAACCTAAGATACCCGCTAAAGAAGAAATCCAGAGAACTGCGGAAAGCAAAGGTAACTCCGACACAATATATAGCAATAACGAATGACAGGATAAGAACACTCCAAAAGTCTCAGGAACACCAGAGGAACACCGAACTTGCACTACCTGTAAGAAAGAAATTTGCGGAACAACCGTCGCTAAGAACCATACGCGAGAAGGAAAGTCGAGTAGAGCCAACAGTGGAAGCGGTAGAAAAATTCTACGAGAACCTCTATGGCTGCGCGGAGGAGACGAGCAGGAAGCCTACACCTAGGATTAATGCTTGGATAGCGAGGCTCCACAAGTATAAAGAAACAACAAACCTCGAACGTTTAGACACAGGGGAATTGGAGAAGATGACGACCGCAGCCCTGCGAAGATCTGCGCCCTGGAAGTCACCAGGCGAGGACGCGATACCCGCTGGAATATATAAAATGTTCCCAAGCGCCCGGAAGTACCTCATACAGTATGTATGCAGAGTACTGAAAGGAGAACTGATTTGCGGGGAAAGAGATGTTCGTGGGAAAGTTGTATTGATACACAAAGCGGGAGACATAGAGGATCCGGCGAATTACAGACCAATTGCAGTACTGAACTCGGACTATAAAATACTTACGGCAGTAATAGCCATGATAGTTAAAAAAGAACTTCCATCATGGGGAATACCAACGGAGCAATTGGCAAGAGAAGGAGTATGGGGCACGGTTCATGGACTAATACAGGACAAGTCCGTGTCACTACTGGCAAGACGAAATGGCAAGAGGCACTACTCGGCGTGGATCGACTTCGCCAAAGCCTACGACTCCATCTCGCACTGGCAGCTCAGACGACTGATACGGGCCCTACCAATTCAAGACACCGTCACCAAAACGCTTGAAAATCTCACCAAAAAATGGTCCGTGAGAATAAATGTAGGGAAGAACACCACGAAACCCATCTATGTCAAAAGAGGAGTATACCAGGGTGACAGCATGAGCCCACTACTATTCATCCTAGTCACGGCGTTCATCATAGAAGAAGTAAAGAACGACAGGAAGATAAACGCAACATCTAGGGGCCAGCAAGTCATCCTGGCGTACATGGACGACATAAAATTCCACGGACCATCACGGAAGAGTATCGAATGCATTACAAACGTCATAGAGGAGTGCGCCAGTGAAGTCGGCCTGAGAATGAACAGAAGAAAATGCGGAGTCTACTGCCGGCAGGACGAAGAGGAGAAGGAGGCGACAAATCAGGATGTCAACAGCGAAGACGTTGAGGAAGAAGGAGCGTCCTTTTTGCCCGGAATTCGCGAAGGCTACAAATATCTCGGGATAGTCCAATTAGAAATGGACACTGAAATAAACGTACATGCAGTGGCAGAGAGAACTCTTCGAGGGACTCGAGAGATCCTGCTCTCGAGACTAACGCCATCACAGAAGATACACCTCATCAATACCTCAATGGTAACGTCGGCCACGTACGTACTCGGCAATATGTTTACTAATATGAAGAGAACATCTGTCTTAAAAAGGTGCAGAAACCTTGACAAGGATATTAGGAAACTATTGACCGAACACAACATCAAGACATATTCCACTTCAAACGCGAGCGTCTACCTAGACAAGAGGCACGGAGGCTTAGGACTAAAGGCGGTAGAAGACGAAGTAGAGCTGCAGTACGTCAGGAAAGGAGCATACCTGGCGAAGCACCCGGACCTCGAAACCACTAGGAAGAGATACGCAGCGTTGGAACGAAAAGGGTGGAAGAACCCGAAAACGGACGCCGAAGCTATTTTGGGCAAATACGGAATAGACAAGGAAGAATGGGAGCAGATACACGAAGCGGGAGACTATGCAAAGGCCCTAGCCAAAGAGACCAGGAAAGTGCAGCAGGAGAGATGGCTGACCGAGTGGGGAGCACACATGAGCTACGGACGACTAGTGGCTCGCGAAAGAGACAAAATAGCCTTCCCAGCCTTCACGTCGATCTATATGGAGGATTGGCGGCTATCCATGTTGCATGCTGCTGCGGAAGAACAGATTCAGGGCCTTGGAGCTATCCCCGCAGAGAGGAAACAATGTTCCAGAGGATGCGGTAATCAAGAAACGGCCTACCACGTGGCGGTGGCGTGCCCGACACTCGAATACAACACGAGACACGACATTATTGTCGCGAAAATATTAAGAGCCATCGTGGAACACACCGCACCGTTGGACATAAAGAAGAAGTGCCAATTTACGAAGGCAACTATGGTAGAAGACTACAACTGGGAAAATAGGTTAGTCAAAATCAGGGCTGGTGTGCCCATAAAGACTGACAAACAGGTGAAGCACAACAAACCGGACATCCTGGTAATACTCACCAACCCAGATGAGGTCTACGTAATGGAGATCGCCGTGTCGCACCTTCGAAACATTAGGGTTCAAGAAAAAATCAAGCGTGTAAGGTACGAAATCAACTCGGTGGCGGAGGTCAACAAGGAGAACGTCGGAATAATTACAAGAGATACCAACCTCGTCGCAGAGCTCAGACACCTGTACAGATGTCCGGTAGAACTTGGTGTCCTTGTAATTGGAGCGTTCGGCGAAACAATCGACACCGAGGAGAGGAGACGAACTGTTGTGATGCTGGAAAAAATTGGGGTCCCACTTTGGAAGGGTAAACAACTCATCAACAACGCGTGCTACAGCGCTGCAGTGTCCACGACCACCATTCTCACAAACAGGACGGCACAGACAAGAACATCATAAGACACACCTTTTATTTTTTATCCTTTATTTCAGTGACTACGTACTATCTTTCTTTTATAAAAATGACACACATGTACTTGAAACCACATTGTATTGTATTATGTCCAAACTTACACTATTATAATTGTATGCAGGCTGTAAAGACTCCGCAAGTCGGATACGTGCAGATTGTAAAACCTGAAATGCAATAAAAACACATTCTAGACGATCACGGCTATCGAAGGCGTTGAGACGTGTTAGTCCGCGGAGCTACGAAACCAACATTTCCGTAGTTTTTGGGGACAAAAAACGAGCTCAAAGATCGGCCACAAGCGCATAAGTGAGCCAAAAAAGTCTATACAGACAAGGCAAAGTGCTTGGAGTGCGTGAAAAACGAAGAAAATTCAAAAAGTGGAAAGGAACACCAACTGACCTTTAGTGAAGGAGAGGATGGCCACATGGAAGAAGGAAGAGATAGACATAATCTCGAGGTATTTGGAAGGACACGAAGGGCCTGTAACATCCAGGGACCATGAAGCCCTTAGTGAAGCCTTGACCGGGAGATCGATCGCGACAATTAAAAAGAAAATACTACAAATCCGGGATAATCATCTAAGGCCAACGGCCCCCCGCGGCAGCACTTGGACGGCTGACGAACTCAGAAGGTTACAGGTGCAATACTCACGAGCTGCCGGACAAACCAAAGAGCAAAAATTGCAAGCGATCGCACCACAATTTCCGGGAAGATCTACGAAAAGCCTGGCTGCACAACTTCGTAATAAATTCCCGGAGATTTATTACGGAAAAGTGACAGTTACAGATCAAAACAAGGAAGAAGAAGAAGGTCAAGAAAGCGCGGTCAGCAACGAAAGGCATGACGACGGCGACATCCAGGGGACCGGAGAGACAAGGAAATCACAGCGTGTTATTGTGCGCGAGCGAGAGAGACAACGTGTGTGCTTTAATAAGAATCAACAGCCCAGACCACCACAGGGCAATACCAGCCGAGAAATCCCGGCACAGATGGGGACACAGCATAGGGACTCGGCTGGTATGTCATCTGAAACAGCTGATGGTAAGAGGAAGAAACGGGCGCACGCAGGTAACACCCAACAACCTAACGTACCATCGGAAGATACCGACCGAGAAATCCCGGCACAGATGGGGACACAGCATAGGGACTCGCCTGGCACGTCATCTGAGGTAACTGATAGTGGTGACACAACACAAGCAGTGCTCAACTTACCATGTACAGCTTCTGTTAATACTCAGCCGATGAGCACAATAGCAGGACCACCAGCAGCAAGGCATTGCGACACAGCGCCGCAAATACAACCATCGCGAACATACGACGAGGCACAGGATGGAGACTTGAGGAAGAAATTCAAAAGTACGTGGTCGCATGTGGCAGATGCGAGGCGGAAAATAAAGAAAATCGACCCGAAAAGAAATCCTGCACTTGTCGCCAAAATTGACGCGATACTGAAAGAGGCACTGAGCGAAGTCGCCGCTGGAAATCAATCCAGCCAAACAAAAAGGGACAAGTCAAAGAGAGCAATATACGCTGCCGCGGCATTACTGTCGCAGGAGACGTGCAGTACCAGGTACCAGAGCAAGCCTGACTATAAAATACATACGGCAGTAATAACCATGATAATAAAAAAACAACTTCCATCATGGGGAATACCGAGCAATCGGCACGGGAAGGAGTATGGGGCACGGTACATGGACTACTACAGGAAAAGTCCGTGTCGCTATTAGCAAGGCAAAATGGCAAGAGGCACTACTCGGCGTGGATAGACTTTGCCAAAGCCTACGACTCAATCTTTCATTGGCAGCTTAGACAATTGATACTGGCACTCCCGCTACAAGATACCATCACCAGAACGCTAGAAAATCTTACCAAAAAATGGTCCGTGAAAATAAATGTAGGGAAGAACAGCACTAAACCCATTTACGTTAAAAGAGGTGTATACCAAGGGGACAGCGTGAGCCCTCTATATTCATACTGGCCATAGCGTTTATCATAAAGGAGGTGAAAACCGACAGGAAAGTAAACGCAACATCCAGGGGCCAACAAGTCATACTGGCATACATGGATGAGATTAAATTCCACGCGCCATCACGAAAGAGCATCGACAGCGTCACGAACTTCATAGAGGAGTGCGCCAGTGAAATCGGCCTGAAAACGAACAGGAAAAAATGCGGAGTCTACTGCCGGCAGGACGATGAGGAGGAGGAAGCGACAAGCCAAGATGTCATCAGCAATGGCGCAGAGGAAGAAGGAGCGTCCTTTCTACCCGGGATACGCGAAGGCTATAAATATCTAGAAATAGTCCAATTAGAACTAGACACTGAATTCAACATACATACAGTGGCAGAGAAAACTATGCGAGAGATTAGGGAGATCCTGGTCTCGAAATTAACACCTGCGCAGAAAATACACCTCATTAACACCTCCATGGTGACGGCGGCCACGTACAAGGTGCGAGATCAACTCTGTATCAGAGGTTAACAAGGACAACGTCGACGCAATTACGAAAGACACCAACCTCATCGCCGAGCTTAGACATTTACGCAGATGTCCGGTGGAACTTGGTGTACCAGTGGTTGGAGCTTCCGGTGAAACGCTTGATGCTGAGAAGAGGAGAAGTCTGCAGTGTCCACAATGATGATCCTTACGAACAGTCGGTCGAACGATTTTTTAATTAATCTTCATCCGATGTCTAGCCATGCGTTCGCGTTGTTTGTTTTTGTGGCGTTGTATCGTGATGCCATGTTGTTATTGGTTCTGTTGTATTTACCAGCAGAGCGTTGGCAGGTCCTGCACATGGTAATGCAGATATTGTTGGTTCGTGTCTCCACTATCAGTTACCCAGATGTCGTACCAGGCGAATCCCCATCTGTGCCGGGATTTCTTGCCTGTTATTGTCAGCTGATACGCTCAGCTTCTTATTCCCATCGGCACGCGCACGCTGTCTCACTTGTTCACACAATAAGCTGTCCTCTCTGCGGCTGCCTCGTCGTTACGGTGTTGTTGTTATTGCATCCTTTCCCCACGCTTTCTTGATCTTCCTATTTTCGTTTTTCTTTAGTTTTTCCCGCTGCTCGTGCATATTCTTGCGATCGTCTGCACTCGTCGAACGACCACGTGGCTCCGCGAGGGGTCGTCGTTCTCGGGTGTTCTCGAATTTGCAATATTTTCTTTTGAATTGCTGCGATCGATCTTCCTGGAAAAATTAATTTGAGTGTTATGGTCTTTCGTTGTTACTGGCCCATCATGCCCTTTGAAATACCTTTCTACTGCATCAGTTTCCTCCTGCTTTCATGTGGCCCTTATTTTCTTTTTCTTCTCCAAAAAGCCGTTATTTTCAACTCCACTTATGCACTTATTGTCTTATCCACACACACTCCTAGCACTTTGCCTAGTCCTCATTACTTTCTTTTCACTTTCTTTCGTACTTGTGTCCGATTTTAGAGATAGCTTTTAGTTTTCAAAAGCTTTGTAAACGCGAGTTCCGTAGCTCGGAGAACTGATACGTCTCAACGCCTCAGATAGTCGTGATCGTGTAGACTCGTCAGCCGACCACGTGGCTCTGAGGCTAGCCATTGTCCGCTGGTGGTCTCAAATTTCGTGGATTCTCGTTTTATTTGCTGCGAACGATCTTTCAGGCAAAATTACTTCGACGGCCTCGTGGTCCTTTGTTGTTACTGGCCCTTGAAAATACCACGCTATTACATCGGTTTCTTCCCGCTTCCATGTGGTCATTTT
Organism: Trachelus tabidus; assembly: GCA_030142655.1. Taxonomy (NCBI): domain Eukaryota; kingdom Metazoa; phylum Arthropoda; class Insecta; order Hymenoptera; family Cephidae; genus Trachelus; species Trachelus tabidus. The sequence goes on along the minus strand of JARQTI010000393.1, from coordinate 2,587,827 downwards.
TCCTTCATCTTCTCTTTCAAAATCCGTTATTTTCCAATCCACTTGTGCACTTATTTCGTTTCTTATTCACACACACTCCAAGCACTTTGCCTAGTCTTTTTTCTGGCTTTCTTTCGTGTTTACGTCCGATCTTAGAGATCGTTATTAATTTTCAAAAACTGTGTGAACACGAGTTTCGCAGCTCCGAGGAACTAACACGTTTCACTGCCTCCGATAGCCGTGGTCGTCTGTTTCCTCCTGCCTCCAAGTGGCCATCCTCTCCTACCAAAAGTTCCCTTTGTCCTCGTACTTCCACTTCTGGATTCATTCCGTCTTTGATTTATTCCATACACACTCCAAGCACTTGGGGCCTGTCTATAATGACTTGTTGGGCTTTCTCCTGCGCTGGTTGCCGATCTTTGAGTCGCTTTTCCCCTAAAAATCTACGTGAACGCGAGTTTCGTAGTCCTGAGAACAAACACTTCTCATCGCCTTCGATAGCCGTGATCGTCTAAAATGTGTTTGCGTAATACATACTGAACGTATCCGACTTATGGAATCTGTACAATTTTAATACAATTATCAGCACGTGTAGTCAGACTCGACATAATCCAAATGTGCTTTCGGAAAACATAGGTAATTTCGTTAAAAGAGAAAAATACAAATTTAGCCACTCCTACACAGTTTAGGTTTATAGGTGGTTTCTCGTCTGTGCCATCCTCTTCTTCAGGATCATTGTCAAATATTACGGCATTGTAACAAGCGCCGTTTATAAGTTGCTCTCCTTTCCAAGTTAAAACTCCGATTTTATGGAGTATGGCTGCAGATCTTCTCCTCTCTTCGGTGTTACCGAATCCTTCAATCACGAGGTTACCAAGACACATCTATGTCTGTCTCTTAGATGTAGGTAATGAGTAGCTGCAGAGTGAGCTACGAAAGAAAAAAGAATTTTCGAAGCGTAAAAAAAGTATTAATCGGATAAATAAATCCTGAACTAAAGTATACAGTATCGTATTGAGGTATTACTTTACTTAAATTCCAAAAAAAAAAAATTAATTTGCATCGGCCGGGAATCGAACCTTTTTTTTTTTAAAAGACTTTTATTTGCTTAGGTAATACAATAGGGTGGAAGTTTACAGGTGCAAAAGAAGCAACAACAAAAACCAGAAACATAACGATGAAAAACAATGGTAATTAAGATACATGGCCCTACATGGGGCATCTCGTACTTATACACTATGGGTGGTTCATAAACGCAAGACAATATCATGAGTATTTAGCGCTGACAAATCCGTCAATAATGCTAATCAGACTAATTAAGTTAACATAGTAGTAAAAAAAGGCATAAAAACCTACAGAACGATATTTTATGTTAAAGGGGAGAGGAAGAGGAATGGAATCCAAAATATATGTACTTAAATTGAACGGTTAAACACATGAAAAACTAACATATTCCTTTGACGCAGTCAAACAGGAGCATTGAGATAGTATGATTAGTCTACTAAGCACTATTTAATAACTAGGCGGTATTCTATACTGACGACGCCTTATTTCATCCAACTGCTCAGCGCCCTGCGCGAGCCACCAATATTTTTTATTACTTTTGTAGTTATTGGTAATATCACAATAAGGGAGGACCGTGGAATATTTGAGTGGAATATCTTTGGGCTGCTGAGAGGTAGGTATTGTTTTGTTTGAACTATGTCTAGGCATATGATATAAGAGAGGAATGTTATTAGGGGAAGTAATATAACCTATGCTATCAAAGTACATGAATGACTGAGGTAGAAGGTAACCGGTGCGCGCTCTTTCAATGCATTCATTTACGTTATACACATTAAATTGCTGTAGGTAGTGATTGTCAATTTTCTTTATGTTGGCGTAATTGTCGCGGGTTAATTTAATCATAAAAGAATCAATACGTGGTATATTGGCTCTATCGTACAGTTGCTTGTTACTAATAAAATATATATTTTCGGACTTCCGGTACAAATGTAATGACGCACGGAGACATGATCTTTCAAACTTACGAAGTTTTTCGACTAATGAGGCACTTAGGTTCCACCATACTGGGACTGCGTATGTCAGAATGGGGCCGATAAGAAGCAAGTAACAAATGACCTTGGCCCTCGCTGGCCTTACAAAAGAAAAGTCTACTGTGGGCCCTGAAGGCATTTTTAGCTTTGCTAAGCTGAGTGTTTACATGATTGCTTAGTCTAAGTAGGTAGTCGAGTTGGACTCCTAAATATTTGACAACTTTTTTATGTTCAATTATGATTTTGGTATTATTTTGATGTATACTAATTTAAAAATTTTTAATTTCTATACGAGTTTTAGAATTGAGAAATCGGAGTGGTTTGTGGAAGAGAATAGTTTCACATTTCGATGGGTTTATACGAAGATTCCAAAGCGAATAGTGATGGTTAACTTTATTTACTAGAACTTCGAGCTTACTTTGTACTACCGATGGTGATTTATCGGCGATAAGAATGATAAAATCATCTGCGAAGGCAGCCGAATGAGTGTTACCAGTGTTGAGTCCAAACAGAATAGGGATATTGTATGTAAAAATATTAAAAAGCTCTGGAGAGTTGACGGTGCTCTGCACGAGGCCTTCAATTATATCAAAAAGTAGGCTGGAAATTTTATCGCCATTATAGGTTACAAATTTGCGGTTTATTGTCATGTGCCAAATAAGCTGAATGAGATCAATAGGGAATTTTAGTTCTAATAGTATAAATAACAGGCCGAATATCCAAACCGAGTCGAAAGCCTTTTCGAGGTCAACAAGGCAGGCTCCGACAACGAGGCCGTTGTGGAGATGCGTATTGATATCATTGGTTACTTTATGTAGTGCGTGGATAGTAGCGAGTTGATAACTGAAACCGAACTGATTTTGTGTTATGAAATTGTTTCGGTCTGTGTATGCTTTGAGTGTGTGATTGACAAGTATCTCGAAAACTTTGCTAATGGCAGGAGTTAAGCTAATTGGTCGATAGCTAGAGGCCTCATTATCGGGTTTACCCTTTTTAAGAATCGGCAGGACTTTAGCTTTTTTCCATTCAACTGGGTAAAATTTATTGTTTAAACAATTGTTCAAGAGCACCGTGTAGTCCTTGATAATTCTAACTGGAAGGTGTTTGAGCACGATGGGAGGAATATCTCGTCTGTGCCATCCTCTTCTTCAGGATCATTGTCAAATATTACGGCATTGTAACAAGCGCTGTTTATAAGTTGCTCTCCTTTCCAAGTTAAAACTCCGATTTTATGGAGTATGGCTGCAGATCTTCTCCTCTCTTCGGTGTTACCGAATCCTTCAATCACGAGGTTACCAAGACACATCTATGTCTGTCTCTTAGATGTAGGTAATGAGTAGCTGCAGAGTGAGCTACGAAAGAAAAAAGAATTTTCGAAGCGTAAAAAAAGTATTAATCGGATAAATAAATCCTGAACTAAAGTATACAGTATCGTATTGAGGTATTGCTTTACTTAAATTCCAAAAAAAAAAAGTTAATTTGCATCGGCCGGGAATCGAACCCGGGCCGCCCGCGTGGCAGGCGAGCATTCTACCACTGAACCACCGATGCTCATATTTATGTTAAAATATCCCAATGTTATTCGCTCGCCATTTTTAGGTTAAAATTAATTACTTTTCATTTAATTGACAGGACCAGCCGTCAGCGGGACCTTAGTGAACAGTATCGGCTTCGAGTGGATGCTTTTCGGAATAGCCCTTTTGAATTTCCTCTACGCACCGCTCATGTACTTCTTACGGGCACCACCTACGAAAGAAGAGAAAAAGGTAAGAAATGAGATTATAATAAAACATACAAATCTCCTAGCATCTTCAAACACTGATTAATACGTCCTTTTTCAGTCGCTAATTATTGGTGAAAAATCATCGGTTCGTTATGTCACGTATCAAAACGAGGAGGAAGAGCAGTAAACCGTTAAGGAACCAGAAAGAAAAATTTGTTAATAATAATATCGCTAATAAGAATTTTTTTCTCTTTCGTCAAACGCAGATATCCAATCACCAGGAATGTTGCGACTATTTTAAAATTTGAGCTTTCATACTTTCACTGTCGCGGCCATTTTCTTTCCCTTTCTCGACCCTCTGTCAAGAATGTAGATTTGACTTTCGTCGCCAAGGATTCTATACGCTTTCTGCGAATCAAAGTACCGTTGCAACGATCGGCAAGACGATCGAAGCTATGATAATCATATCGGAGGAAAAAAGATATGAAACAGTATAAAAATAAACACGATAACAGAGACTGAAATCAGTAAGTCTCTTACAGGAGTTCCAAGACTCGATCGTCCATACCTGAACTCGTATGTGGTACGTGCGTAGTAAAATACCGAGTTTTCTGAAAATTCATATCAGTAATACAGAATTATCTGAGTACCCAGTTTTCTTTATAAAATCAATAATTTTCAACTTTCTAATTAACGTCTGACAATGATCAACAAAATTCTATATCCTTTTGCTGACAATAATGCTTAATCTTTTTTATAAGATTATTTACTCATTTTATCAGTATTTCAAATTTTCGGATACTCGGTCGATAGATGATAGGTTAATATGACACTCCTAACATATACGTATCTATTTTTAGGATAATTACACATATATATATATTAATATACACACCCGTACGTATGAGCTACTGACACACGTTATTCTGTATAGCAGATATTTCATTTCGTACTGTGTTAAATTCTCATACTTTTCCAAATGAAGTTCCTTCTTCTACTTTTTCTTCATCTTTCATTTGATCGTTGAGGGACGAACGCGAAGTAGTCGATAAATAATAATTATCGCAAAGAGAATATACGAGACACTATACTTACTTGACGTATAAATTATAAAAATAATATAGGAAGTAGAGGGAGCTATCGTTAAAGAGAGAAATAAGGAAATACGAAGAATAAAATATTCATAGAATTATGTATGTATAAATATATAAATAGGTCTATAATTATAAGATGGACGTATACTGATACCATAGACCGTTATACGATGTATGTTAAAGTAAACGAGATAATTGACAATGGCTTCATTAATGGAGGACAAGTTAGGTGCAGATAATGTATGTTGTATCGCATAAAGTTCAAGCCTGATATTCAGAAGAGAAACGTGGCTGCGTTTAAGTTAAGGAAAGTCTTATGAAACGTCCGTACAGGGGAAGACAATGAAAGGTGGTAAAAATCAAGCTTGAGTAAAGGAGCAAGATTTTCCTGAGTAAGATAAATGACTCGAGGAATGAGAATATTCTGAAGAGGACGATACGAGAGAAGAATAATAGAAAAAAGCCAATTATAAAAACTTGCTTTCTCGCGACGGAAGGACGACGCTTATTCTTCGTTGAAGATTCAAAATTTATGAGATTCATTGGAGAATCGCCCATTCTGGATTCCCTGAATGGCTGCAGGGAAACCGTAAATTGGAATGGGCCTTCATGAAGAGTTCTCCTACGTATTCGAAAAAACGAATTAGATTAATGGCGTTAGTTTGTTAAGTCGCCCGCGAAGAAGAAGGTCGGCCGTTTACCCGGAGTTTAGCAATACTAATGAAATTGGCGGCCGGTCGAGTTCGTGAACGACCAAGAACACTTAAAGAGAGAATTCGCAGTGAAAAACTACGCGTGTAGTAATCGGTTCTAATGTTACTTTATAGAAGAAAAACCTTATAACGTAGCTAAAGGCAAAAAAGAAAAGTGTCCCAGGCCTCTGGAAAAAATTTAGCGCGTTCGTAGAAGCAATATTGATAAAGAAAAACAAAAAAAAAGAAGCAAAATCAAGGGAAAAAAATGAAATTGTACCGTACTAATTAATCGATTGTTGTGTACACGCCATTATAACATGGCGATTATTGTAGTCGTTAGAAGGGATATATATTGATCGTTTGAAATTTGATCGTCGTTGGTATTTGTTATATTTCATTACGCTGGCATTAAACGTATTAAATCTAATTGAATAATTTAAAACGATGACTTTCGATTCTACGTGAATAAAATAATGATACGGATGACTCGAGGATAAATCACCAAATGAATTATATGCTATTATAAACTTACACGCTGTATTATTAGAGTTTAATGTCCTGCAAAGATCCTAAGCTACAGAGTGTACCCGATAATGCATGTTAAACAATTAGATTAATAAATACCATTGCACCGTGATAAACGTTACACGTATTGGATGTTTGAATTTGTTCTATGTATAACGCAAAAAAATATGTATAATTATATAAATGTATAATCACTCTACTATTTTCGGCATTAGAATAGGCAGAGTAGAGCTAATCTCGGAGGCCTGTCACGCTAGGAGAAAAAAAATATTTGCTTGCGAAAGAAATTTGTTAAAACAGTAGAATGGATATTTCGAAAAATTAAAATTAGAGGTACTGATAGATTTTTGCTGCGAATTCACATCGAACTAAATGAGGCTACTTTGTATTACTTTGGTACTGCATTGTTGGCCTACTCCCGGTACGAAACGCGAGTCAATTTTTTTTGTCGTTCACGAGGAGGCAGCATGAAGAGTGGAGACAGAGTGTGTGAGAAAAAAAGGATTATAGAAAAATGTTATATAATCCAAAAATATAGTAATAGTAATTGTAATAACGAAGATGCCTCTTGGAAGCTCGACCGGCCTTCTCTCGTCCACTGGCGAATTTCGGAGCTGGTATTTTTTTTTTCTTTTTGGAAAGTGGCTTTTGAGTCATTAACAATTAGTTTGTAATTACAGAATGTAAATAAGTAGTTACAAGGTGGGAGTGCTTGAATGATGATGATTGCTGTTGACGAGGATGATCATGTTTTGAGAGTGATGATAATGTGCGTGATGATAATGACGCTGCTGCTGAGATACCTTGAGGAATGTTCTTTGAGCTCAGGAATTTATGATTTTTCAAAATCTTCATTTTCCACTAATTCAAAATTCTTTTCTTGCTAATTGAAATTCATGGAAAGATCATTGAATGACATTTATCTTGATTCTTTGTAAACACGGTACAACGTTCACTTGTTAAACTTATAAGTGACAGTTTTTTAAGAGCACAATTGGCATAATTTTTTTATATTTGAAAGTATCCCGAGTCTCTGTATGGAATAGAAAAATGAAAGGAAAGAAATACAGAATACAGTAAAACGAGAGGATAAGTAGTGATCATACTAGTATAGATAAGAGCATCTCGAATTGCGTATGCAATCAATAAAAAAAAAATGCGTGAACGATGTGAAAATGATTAACAAAAAAAAAAAGAAAAAAGATGATGCAATGGTTATGTACAAAGAATGAATGCAGAGGAGTAACGCGCGATTTAGTGACATATCATTTAGAACGGAATACAACGAAGAACGTAAATTCTTCACAATTCTTCATCCTCCTCTGCCTCTTCTGTACTTTATTTTTTGTTATATAATTTCGTATATCAGTTTTATCATCGGTTGCTCGGTGTTGGGACGCTCCATAAGCAATGCAAAAAGATTAAGAACATGAATTATACTGAGCCAAAATAATCTCGAGGCGCGTTTACACACCGAATAATTTATTATATATATACACACATATATTTGAGATTGTAATTGATTTTTCCGTATTTTTAAATCTAAAGATACCTCTGCGTCTTGAGGAAATGAATTAGGAAGCGGAACTGTACGTAATGAATATTAACCTCCCTCTCGCCCTAAAGTTGTCGCCTAAGGTCTTGTCGCTTGTCTCCACGAACTTCGATTTCCGTTAATGCGCCGAAAGGGACGATTTTAAAAATCGACAAAGCTCGGTGACTCGTTGAGGGCTGCTATTGTGAATAGACAATAAGCGAAAAAAAAATCCGAGAAGAGAGTTTATCTCGTGCGCGCGCAACTCTTCCCGTACACGTCGAGATGGCGGTTCGATCGCCGATACGATCAATCGAGAGATCGACTTTTTTGAGGGGCGATCGAACAGCTTATTGTTCCTTATTTTATTGCGTAAAAATTTCTGTTACTTGCTTACGTTGCAATGTTCGTCTGCCCACTTTCGCTTTTTTCGCGCACAATCGTAACAAGTCTAGAGGAGTCGAAGAAAATAAAAATCACTCTAAACTTTTCGATACTTCCCCCACGAAAGAAGTCGAAGATTCACGAACGATGCCGTTGTTTTCCGTTTCGTTAGGAATCTAAAAACGAATAACGATAATTTTATTAGCATTCATAATTAGTATAAGAAGTCGTTTTAGAAAGATCAAAAGGCAGTCGGGGGGACGGAGAATGGCAATGATTAAATTAAAACTTGCATGACTCTATTTTGTCAATTCACTTTAGCTCCGGGGATATTTTGCAAGACGCATTTTTTTTGGTTCGATTAATTGTCGCCATTCTCGACGACGCATAACGAGAAAATATAACAAGCTAATGGAAGATACAGTTTAAATAGTTAATCGATTAAGTAAATAGATAATGGAGGCGTGTCCCATGAGAAGTTGCGTTCGATAAAATTAACCGTGTCGTATTGTCGTATCTTAAATATCATAATCAGCTGGTGTATGGGTCCGACATAATGCCTGTGTGTAGTTGACTAACTAGAGAGAAAGAGAGAGAGACGACACGAGAGAAAGTATACAAGAGGGATAAAGAAAGTAAGAAAGATATATAAACAAAGAAAGAAAAAAAGATGAGTAGAAATTCTGTGGAAATGCATATTCTCCACAATTTTTTAGAATCAGAGCAAACTGACAGATATTACATGACAGATAGTTAAAAAAAAATATAAGAAGCATATATTAAAAAGAAATCATTAATATATACTCGATTATATTATTATATAGTTACTGATTATAGGCGACGTTATCATTATAATTGTTGAGGAGAAAGTCCTCGTAGCGAAAGAGGGCTGAGAAAGGGATTAAAAGAAATTATCCGGCTCCGAGGGTCGCCAGGTATTTCAAAGAAAAAAAAAAGGTATTGCAAAAAAGAAAGGGTTAAAATGACAAATATGCGTATACGTCGTTGGTTTTGCAGGAGAATAAAAATGATATCCAGGACGCCGAAAAGTTCTCCTTACGGTCTAAAGATAATTCAGAGAACCTACAGAAAAAAATATAAAATATAAAAATTCACGTTTAGCCGATTGCAGAACGATTCTAATTCGATTAGCTTGACTGTTACATCAGAATAGTAATTCGTGGTACTTTATCAGTGTACCTTATGTATTATCGTATGTATATGTTCATGAGAAATTTATGCTGTGTCTATTAATAAAAGAAAAATGTACCGATTGATTTTTGACTTTGTCTTTAAATTTTGTATTCTCCAATTTGAATTCCTTAGACGTTTCCTTGCTGGGAGATATGTGATTTACCAGATCCTGTGGTAGATCTTCGATCTTCATTTCCCCGTTTGAGATCTTTTTTACATGACGTAGCATCTCTCGCGTTTGATCCATAGTGCGACGTAATTCGTCTGAGATAAAATGATTATATGCAAAGATATTTATTTCTTCATTATTGCTTTGAGGTGATAATGTGGACCGCGTCTTACCAATGCCAGGATGAACAGTTTCTGGTAAAGATTTTGTGGTGCCCGGATCACCTGCTTCTTTGAGTTTCAAGAAGCATTCTTCGTCTGAAAGGGTTGATTAGTAGATTAATTATATAGTACAAGATCAAGGTGAATGAAAGTAACAAAAAAAATATTACCATAAGCCAGATCTCTTGAGGCGATGATTTTATTTTTCTCGGTTAAGTAATTGATTTCTTTTACGCGTTGGTTCGTCATTTCCAGTAAATTTCTATTCAGCTCTATTCTTCTTGTTAAAGCTGCTAATTGCAACTAAAATAAAATTAATACTTCATTAGCACTTTACTTATTGCCAGTCAATTTCAATTAATTTCGCTAAGTGGTTTTCAATAATATTCACATACAAAATGTTTGTACGAACTAAAGCATTTGACATACTAGACATATGCTGCTTTTAAAACTACTTCGATGTATGATTTTAATTAATGGACTCACATCAATATCCGTTGCCTTTGTACTTTCTACAGAGATGTGTTGATCGCTAACAACATCGTCCAGAATTCCACAGAGAAATTTGAATGGTTCTACAGGATTTTCTCTTGCACGAACAAGAGAATCTTGTAGATCCTGAGGTGTTAAGTCATTGAAATCCATGACCGATGCAGAAGGTTCTTCGGAGCCAATTAATTTTTCTACTGACCCTTCGGTTGCTATCATTTCTTCAAGAGTTTTGGATCTTGTTGTCTTCTTCAAAATAATATCGTCCTTCATATTCTCAGTGGTCTGTGCTTTTCTGCTCTTAGAATTCCTCTTTGAGGAATCAACATCTTCTTTTTTTGTACTAAATAAAAAAAATATTTTAAAGTTATATTTAAAAAAATGCATAATTCCTTTTGGAAACTGAGTTCTTACCTTTTTTTCATTGCTGTCCTTAAAACTTTGATGTTAGAATAAAAACATTAACATGTGGGAATCCTACTGTTTACCATGACATCAAACTGTTGGATCAATTTTTCAGAAGTGTGTTAGATATAAGAAATAGCAGGTAGCTATATAAAAAACAAGAAAAAAAAAGTATTTTCAGTAATCATTTTCATAAGTAACATTTATTTCAGCACATATCCTCATCAGTATATAAAACAGATTAATAAAATTAATAATGTTCAAATGTATCTATCGCCTAATGACTATCTAGTTCATGTTACTTACAAAAGAAACGTACACACGAAAAGATCAGGAAGGGGATAGAGAAAGAGATAGAGAAGAGTGTAGAAAAGAAGAATAGAAAGTAGAGAGTACTACAAGAGAAGAAATAATAAAAGAAAATACCTTCAAACGTGAAACCAACAAGGCTCCTAAATAATAAATATATCGTGATTTTATGTATACGAAGATTGCTTCTTAATCTAGAAGTCACAATTAGTCTATAATTATTCAATCTAATCCAGTCCTAATTTCAAAGGATAAATTACTTTTTAGTGCTACCCGAGTACAAAGCACCTTTAACTACGTTACCAGAACAAAAAAATCTTCATCTTGTATCACAATGTGACTCCACCTAGCTCAAAAATGTTGAACAAAGAAATCATGATAAATTATTTGTTCAAAAGTCAAAATGGATTCAGGACCAGTTAGTCAATTGATTGCCAGTTAATAACTCTCATATTTTATAATCCGAATGGTTTTATAACTAAGCCCCGCCTATTCGAAAATAAAATGGCTAACCGGCCTTCGCCAATGAAATAGAAAGAGTAGTTGCAGCATTTTGGAACGCATATTCGACAGATAAAAAGAACCTATTATTGTTATAATACACGTACGCAAACAGTGTATTTGTTACAAATAGTATATATCACAGGTAAGTGGTCTTCGATGATCTAGAAGTAGATGAGTCGAGCGTCTTCCGGATTCTGTTCAACGGGACAGTACGGACACTTGAGCCTGGAAATAAATTGGTTCCTTTTTAAAAAGTGATTTCGATATCGGTGCATCATGACTTCGCATTCCTCGAGCGACTTACTTGTTCGCGCTTGTGAGTTTATTCAGAGCATCCCGCGATATCACGTGACCACAGACCAGTTTCATTGGCGGATTATTTTCAGTGCTTTGCTGACGAAGAATCGGACAGGCGAATACCGAATGGTACTGACTCTGTTTCCCTAGGTCAATTTCGATCTGGAGATAAAGTATTGATTAGAGATACAGTAAATAAAATATAAGATAAAGCAGACAGGAAACCTTACCGGAAGTTCGTCCTTGCCATTCCAAATGCCAGTAACCTGTCTCTGTTGCATTACTTGTTTTATGTTTAGTAATGCCGGCAAGGCCGTGCATCCAGCGTTTATACTGCAAACGATATTATTATACAGAGATTTGTAGAGTGAATTAGAAATATTAAAAGAGGTTGTACGACGAAATCAAAACTTACCATACAGATAATGGACTGTCTACACTGAGTCCAAATAGCATACAGGCATCTTTGGCAAATACGTCATGAATGTCAAGCCATAACGTGGGGTCTAAAAGGTGGCTGTACGGAGAGGACTGTATTCCGTTTGGCAGATACAGTAAAGTGCCCATCAAGGATTGAACTTCCTTTTCATGACGACTTACAAACTCTGTGAGATGCTTGCGAGCATACATTATAGCCTCTGCCTGCTTACTTGGGCCCTGTTGTACTAGTCTTATGAAGTGTAGTCTGTGCAGTTTGAATTCCAGAGAGGAATCCTAAATACATTTATAATTTAAGTTTCGAGTACGAAATTTATTAATTTATATATTTACCATTGCTAAAAGAGGTTCTCTGAAATGTCTGGCCCATTCTAAAGCTGGTTCTAGGTTTCTTTGCTTAAGACAATCCAATATATGATTCAATCCTGCAAATGGCTCCTTCGAGCCTTCGTCGCTCTCTATAGAAGCTTCCTGAAATATATGTATCATATGAGCAACAAGATCATTAGTTATAATAATTCAATGTCGAATCTATATCTACCGCTGCTAATTCATCAGCAATGTCAAACATTCCTTGACGATAAAAGTGCCGACAAATAACTTCATTGAGGAGATGAGTCTTTTCTGGTCCTGAGAATACATCCTCACGACTCGTACTAGCAAAGTCTGCAATAAAGTTTCTGTCTATTGCCTTGCCAACTTTGGAGACAGTACTGTGAAGATCCCGGTGATCCGTTGCCAAGCGCTGTACGGTATCTCTGACTTTGGTCATTGCTTGTTTCAAAACTTGAACCTGTCCTGGTGTCAGTTCATGATCGGATGGTGCTGTTTGAAAGATGTCATTTTTAAAAAATGCATGTCATAAATATTCCATCCATCAATGTATATGACATACATACAATGTGACATACAATTCCAAGTATTAGAAAGTAAATAAGACAAGGCTAACGATAGAAAATAAACGATAAATAAGAAAATTCAAAAGTAATAATTTCGCGTAACAACTGTGTCATGTACAGGACATAGCAAAATAAATATATATATCCAATAAGGAGAACGCAACGTTTTGCAAAATACAGAAGAGATGCTTTGTTCTAGTTACAGTTGTTGGAATATAACAAAACTGTCGAGTACCTTCTTCTAGTTCCTTTTTTAAGGACTCAATATGATTGATGAGGTCACGCAAAACAGTGCCTGCATGTTCGTTTATTGCTCCAAATTTTAATAAAACTTTATCGACTTCGCGTTCAACAGCATTGCAAGCCTCCATTATTGTTTTTCTCACTGATATTGCGCGTCACTACTGACGTCACTGGTACTTTCTTGCGACTCTGGCGCCTCTATTTCCTACAAACGTCATTGGCCATTTACAAGATCTAGGAGAAAACGGTACCTTTAGTTATATTTTTAATTTTTCAGATTATACCTTTAGTAAAACTAGTCTTCTTTCCCACTTCAGAACAAAGTCATTTTACATTTTCTCGAAATTGTCGAGGCATTGTTGTTGCTTTCCAAGTGGCCATTGACCGTTGGTGTTCATTGTGAAATTGAAGTTTCGCGCGCAAGTTTACGGAATGCAGTCAGTTTGACAGTTGTGAGGTTAGCGACGCGGTGAATTTGGAATTTACAAAGAATCAGATTATAGTGTTTTTTAACTATTAGAGTTAGTTGCAATTTAGCTCTCATTGATGAAACGTCAATGTACCGCAATTGACGTTAAATAAATAAATCAAGAATAAATTGCAACCAACATGTGCGTTACTTTTAATATTGTGTTTGCTGAAATAAATCTCACGATATTATGATCAGGCATTTCTTAAACAATGAGATTAAACAAAATTAACATTAGTAAATAAGCATGACACGTTACTGAAGCAAGATTATTCATATATACCTGTAACCCCCCAAAAAATACTTGTGTGTAAAAAACTATGCCAAATACAGGAGTGCTGTGAATTCCTCTGAAAAAAAGTTTTGAAATTAGATTATTAATGTCAAGTACATAAATCATTGTATATCTGAATTATATTAATAAGTGTATGCATTAAACTTTAGAAAGCAGGAATCACGGTGAGTCACAGTAAGAAGTGCTGGAAATTGTAAAATTTGTCGAAGCGCAGAACCCGCAAAGCGCAGGGGGGTCAGAACTCGGTTTTTTTCTTCAATCCTCAAAACGCGGTCCTTCGTTGAAACTTGGAGGATCCGTAGCTCCTTCATGGAGAGGTAGGACCTCACGGAAATGGGCGGGGAGGGGCCCACTTCACAACATTATTTCCTACCTTCTTCATTCTCTTTTAAAAACTTTAAACCTCCTTTATCATCTTCAACATTTTGCTACTTCCCGCGGATCATCCAACCAATCATCAAAAGTCTAACTTGGAATATTTGCATCTCGAATGGCGGCAACTGGAACCACACATTCTATCTACACGATCTACCTCCTACTCGCATGTAACATCAGAGCTTCCTAATTTTTTTAGGATATGTACTACTCAATTTGAATTTATCATCAAATAATTAACATGGTATTCTGATTATCAAATTTTCAGTATCTTTAATTCTATACGAGTTATTGGTACAATAAATTCAGCTACCGACTGCTTAATTAAGATATGCAACAATATAACGATGTAACTATAGCAGCAGGTCTGATTTAATAAATAGAAATTTTGTAAGAATTTTTGAAATCTTTCCTTCGTGATATAATGGCATAATTTGCAAAATATACTTTAGTTCAAAATATACCTGAACTTGGAAAATAAAAATTCTTACACTTTACAAACAGAACGTGACCTTAACCCATTCTATAAGATACGTCAATAATTATTACTTCTATACTATATATTATATTCATAGTTCACTTTAACTTGGCTCTTTAATGGAATTATAAGGTAGAATTTATTTCTGCATTTTGTTTATTTACAAGAGTATCCATATGATCCTTGTGTATTTAATCCTTGATAGGATTTCCCTGAAACACAAGTCGAATTATTTAATAGTTAATACTTTCAATTTATTAAATAAACTTGACACCTACCCATTCACGAGCCATCATTAAAATTGTCTTACGCTCCAACTTTGGTCCAAAGAATGGGTTCATTTGAGCCATATAACAGCACAACCAGCTAAAACGTAACAAGTTAGCCTATGAGATTCTTTATTCCTTATATCTTGTACACCATACTGTAGAAAAACAACTATACTTACAATGACCAGCAAGTGAATGCTGTTAACATCAATATCAACTGTAGGATTCTGAAAAGAAGAGAGAAAAACTATACTCAAACATAAAACACTTTCGAATTACTGCTGCAGTTTTGCATTTAGAGAAGAACAGCTTTGAACGTCCCATTTTCTGTTTCTGATTTTAAAAATGACATCAAGTATTAACTCGAAGCATTAATATGATCAAAGAACCCTCTGGGTAGGAGAAATTTAAGTAATTAATAGGTTTTCAATAGATTCCAAAATTTTGAGTGATAAAGTGGGATGGGCCTAAAGTATTAAAAAGATATACTCACCCGCGATTTGGACCCTTGGGAACGAAAAATGGCAGAACAATGCCCACCACACCCCAGAAGATTGTAAAGACGAGCACAGCCACCACAGAAGCTCCCATTTTTCTTAATTTTCTACTACCAGAGAAACGTCCGCAAAAATTGTCTTCCCGATCGAACTCCTACTACGAGAGTGTCACATGAGCTCGACTAATTTCGAGCAGCTTTCGAGTTATATCGCAATATCGAACTATCGATATATAAAAGAGTAATGACTACGTTTACACGGCGGTCTTAAACCGAGCTAATTAATATTGATCTAAAGGAATTGACCAATCCCAAATATTCCTTAGAAGTAGAAATGTCTATTGTTTGTCTATTCCTTTAGATCAGTATTAACAAAATCCCCCTAATAAGACCGTTGTGTAAACGAGGTCGTGGAGCCAATAAAATGTCTGTCAAAATTAACAGCGATTTCAAACTGTTACAATCATATGCAAAAAACACGTATTTTAATTTTGGCAAAGGTTTAATTATTTGCTCAAATGAAACAGAATGCGTACAACACTATTGGTAAAAAAAAAATACATGAAATCGTACTAAATATTAGAATTTATCTATTACCTATTTGCGAATGAGTACTTGGCTGTTTTAGAAACGCGCCGTATACACTCTGTAATCTTTCGTATTTAATCACTATCACTTAAATATTTTATTATTAAGATTCGGCATTGAAGTAAGATTCGACTACTCCGAAAATACATCACCGGTTATTGCCAAACGATTACCTTGCTGATTGAAGGAAATCTTTAGATTAACAGTATAGCGGGAGTACAGTGGAATCTTGGTTCAATCTCGAGTCGAACATTTTAAAGTTTCTCGATTCTTTTTTTTCATGATTAAACTTTATGATTTCTTTATATAAAAATAGACGTGTGTGTAAATCTATATCAACGTTAATCGTAATGAAAGATTTCATCATGAAATTCTCATAAATTCATTAATTGGACGGATTATTAGCTAATGCAGCGTCACTCGTTGCTCCTTCTAAAAATCAAGGAAAAATTATTCTCCGTGAATTTTTCCCTGCAATCTCAATTTTTCTATCGAGTCTCTGTATGTCTTCGACTTTAACAGATGCGTCAATGGCCGAAGGAGCATCTCCACCACCAACTGCTGAACACTCTCCAATCGTATCCATACTTTGGCACAAATTACCCAAATAAATACCAGAAGCCACTTTAATATTTTCAGAATGTTCCTTAAAACTGTCTGGAGAATTTTTCATTGTTGGTTTCGCAGAGACAGGCGATTTCCCTAGACTCGAATTGAGCGTGTCCGAGAGAGACGTCACTTTATCCAAAATGCCTGAAACAATTGAATCAAAAAATAATTCAGAAATATATCTTTGAACGAGAAAATTATTTCTATGTATTCTTACTCGTTAAATCGATACTCTCAACCGACAAGTCTAAATTGTCCTGAGAGATGAAACTATCCCTGCTAAAGAGATGCTGTCTGATGCTAGATAAATTTCTCATCTTCAATTCGTTTTTCATTGACGTATCTTCTGAATTCTCTGCTCTTCTTGGTGTCTTGTACATTACGGATCTTTCTGTACGCATAGTACGTCCTCGCTTTATGTATGGAATAAGACAAGACAAATTGGACGGAGCTCTTGGTAAACTGTTTGCTGGTTGTATAGACAATGGCGGCTTGTAGTTTTTCACTATAAGATTATTAATTAAAAATAATTCATTTAGATAAGTATAAACTATTTGGATTAATGTCTATGTGTTTACCCGTGTACGGAGTTCTTATGTATGTTAAAGAATTCTCATCTCGTGGTAGTCCAAAAATGCTAGATGGAAAACTCAGTCTAGATTCTGAAAAAGGTTTCTGTTAGCATCATTCAGATCTTACGCTGCTATTGTTTTATTTTGTCTTAATTAAATACTGAACTTACCATTAAGTGTGTCGCCCTGTCCCATGCCGGCTTTACCATAACTACTGTTCGTAAGTATGGAGTTATTCATTATAGTAATCAACGCTGGCTGCAATCTTTTGACGACATTTACAATTAGTTCACATCGTTTTATCACACGAAGTTGCTGAGGATCTGTGGCGTTTTCTACCAAAAGAGTCTTTGATGCTGCATCGGCCTCGAAAATTGCTAAAATCCAATGAAATTATTTTTGATCTACCAATCTTGTTACTTACTATTTTCTAGTATAACGTTTATGTCGACTTCAATTACTTACCAGCTTTCAGTTCCTGAATCATCATAGTGGTCTGTCTCTCTATATTATCTCGACCGATATCGTTGACAGTCGCTGTCAATTGACTAGATAATGACACTGCTCTTTGAACAATTCCATGTACCTGGGCTTGTGTCACACGTTCTCTATTGTCCAAACAATCTGACATGACAGATACGCGCTCTTGCAAATCATCTAAAACTACCTAGACAGTAAGTTAAAGGAATTAACCTGTTATGAAATATTGAGCACTTGTGCATATTACTGAAATGCAGACCTGACAATATGCAGCTGAGTCAATAATCAGATCGACAACATTATGCAGTTTATTTATCTCTAATTGCCACTGTGCGGTCAACAATTTTACAGAAGCCTGCATTTCCTTGTTATCGGGATGCAAATAGAAGGAAGTGATGGCTGGTACCAGTTCGGTTTCCAAGGATTCAAGACTGGCCAGGCAATTTCGAATTTTGTTAACTCCTATGCACGTTCAAAATTGGATTCAGTATTTTTATATATGTATCGTTAGATAAGAATAATCTACTCACTATTGATATCCTTACAGCAAGCAATGGCGAACATGCCTATTTGCATGGCTTTGTCAGTAACTTGATCAAATTCCTCTATAGCAGAACTCAAATCATTTTTTGACCTTTTCTTGGCAGTCAATAAATTTCCACAAGTTTTTACAAGCTTTCTTAGTGCACCAAATGGATCACTGAATACTTCCATAACGAGAGTCAAAACAGAAATATTCACTTTACGTTCAAGACGGTATAAAGCGTCGTTGAGGGTATTCATGAAAAGATTATTCAATGTGGGGTCAGGTTTTTCAGATAGTAATTGAGTTTTCAAATTTTCATATTCCGACATTATTGATTGACTTGTGGCTGTGATTGCGTTGAAGTTGCACGGTTGACATACTTGGGCAATGGCCATTGCATGGGAAAACACATCTTCTATTCCAAGCCACAAATCAGCACATTCTGTGATCAAATCCTCCTGCGATTTTCCAGGCATACCAGATATTATATCCAGTACCAAATCCATTCTGAATGAAAGTAAATTTTGAATCAATTTTTTAGCTTACTGTTATCTAATAATTTTATTTCTCACCATAGTACCTGTATACAAAGTGATTCTCCTTTTCAAAATTTTCATCCTCCTCTGTTGGATTTTCACAGTCCAATACTTCTATTATCATCTTGAAACACCAACATAATCTTTCACATATGTACTTCTTACATGTCTGTAATTAAAAGAAATTATGTAATTTATACATATAATACTCTGAAAGGATTTATGATAAATCATTGGAAAATATCAATAAACAGAGTAAGGATATTCAAAGTGTTATCGTACATAATGAAATTCATCAAAAGGAATAGATTACATACATATATCGGTGCATTAAGGTGATGCTGCTCTTGAATGACATGTACAAGCATTCCAAAACTAACACAGAGCTGACACGAATACAGGCCAATTTTTTCTGACAATAATTTTGATACCAAGTTCTTTCTGTAACGCTGCACTGGTTCAAAGACTTCCATTATGAAAACACCAATTTCCTAAAACAACAATTATTGTTAACGAATCAGTAAAACCTTATTAATATTATTACTACCTTAATATTTTGAAGATCCTCAATCTCATTCACAGCACCCATTTCTTTTACATAATCCCAGCAGTCCTGAAGACTCTGTTTCAAAGGGAGACATTCCAACTTTTCCAAAGTTTTTAGGCAAGATAAGAATTTCTTAAAGAGTGCAGTAGTCACATCTTCACCATTCTGACAATGGATACTCTGTACCTATTACAAAAAGTGTTACAAGTTAACGGGCAACAAAGGCATAATTAAACGAACACCAAATATAATATCTTACCAAATCATTCACATTACTTATAGAACAGAATTGCTCGATAATTCCTGTAATTTTAGATTTCAATTCTTGATAATCCATAGCATCCTCTTTCGATAAATTTTCAAATTTATCTGCAAGACTTTGGAGCTGTTCGACAAACAAAGATTTCACCGAAACAACATCAGGTGGTTTAGCACTTTCATTCGCCAGTAGTTGCCGCAATTTGTTTATCTATGATGTACACAAAATTTCATTAACAAATTTTAACAACGTAAAAGTACAATTCTTACCATCCCCAAATTAGTGCACAAACTTCCAAAATTTAAATTACCTGAACTTCGATGGGTTCCAAAACTTTTTGCATGCTTCTCGTCTTTAACGACATTCTTCAAAATATCAAGTAATTGCAGTATTTCTCCAAAAAAGATCCTCAATGATGATTTCTATATTTAAAGTGACCGTTTGTAAACAAAATGAGCCTCGCAACCAGATAACACAAGATAACTGATAATCTGTATATAACAGTACGAATGATAATAGATAATACAGAGAAGCTAACAAGATAATTACATAAGATACAAGTACAGTGCTGCCAATTGACGCAAAAACTGCTAACAAAAATGTATCTGTCATATTGATTTTTTTATTCAAAATATTCATCCAGTTATATAATCCAAAAGCAAAACGTCATTTTCACGAAATTTAAATTTCATCTTAATTATGTTTTTTATACATACCGCTGCCCCAAAATATTTGGTATCTAGGAAAATTGTAACCAACATTTGCTAACATTGCATAATAGATAGTTCACAATAAAGATGTCGCTGATTGCATACTAAGATGTTCGATGTAACAAAATGTGTTGCTTATTCGAACTGTGATACATGTAGTACACGAGGTTATAAGCCATTGAAAACTGGAGCAAAAAGATTTAGGAAAAGCAAGCTGGTGAGTTGACATTATTAATAACAATTTTTATCCTAACAACGATTACAATAACTTTATACAAGTAGTTAAACAGACTTGAGAAGCGGGCAAAATGCCAGAAATTTACTCCGGCCGGGATATTCACGATCTTCGCTCATTTTTATTATACTCCCACGTCTCTTTGTTTTCTTCGTGACTATTTAAACATATTCTTTATGACAAAGCAAATTATTGTACGTTTATACCTTATAATGCAAAGTATGCGCTTTCTTTGTCGTCGTAAATTATTCAATACTGTATTATGTAATTTTTTAATACAATTCCTGGAGTTTGGGGGCTTGCTTATGTTTTGAAACAGTACTTAAGGATTAATTTATTAATGAGAAGATAAATTATGTCACCTTGTCGGATTTGGTTTTAGATTATCCAATCATGTTTTTCTGGCTCTTATTTTCTTGTATTTGTTACTATTTATCAGCAAGCATATCATTAGAAAGTATAAGAGGATATTGTTTCCTTGTTATGCTGCATGATAAGAATGGGATCTCTCGCATTATATAATATGGTAGTTACTGATAGATTATTTTCTATTTAGATATTCATATAACATATTCAAACTGATAAGAACATATTTGTTCTTGGATACCTTCTATTTACGTTACTCCAAAGTGTTAACTTATATCTGTCAGTTAAGATGGCATTGAAGAAAACACTGGACCCTGTGAATTACAGCAATTTTCCTTCAAAATAACTGTTTAGTTCAGGAACAATTTGTTGAAATTATAACTGCATACAGAGATAGGGTACGAAGGGTACTTATTAAAATAAACTTACTTGCTTGAAGTGTTCCAAATATAATATGTAATAGATATTTCTGAGATATGTCATACAGGTCAAAGATTATTTTCAAAATTGTCATGACTATAATAAGATTACTAATGTGCTTCTTCGTATCAAGTGATAGTTCAACTTTGTCATTGTAAATTTGACTTATAGAGTCTAAATTAGCAGGTAATACTAATCGGGATTTGGTTAATTAATTAGTTCATAATAAAAAATCATAAACTTCAAACGTGATTTTAAATTTAATTTTTTCGTTCACTGCAGTAAGTCTATCGTACCAAATAGAATGTAGCTTCTTTCCCTGGAACATTGAAGCTCGTTAAGATATTAAATAAAAAGTTTTAAGTTCCTCTCTACTGTAGTTGGAAAATATCCAAGTCCCAAATACTTCTCTACTAACAGTTTGTAAAGGAGGTCACTCACAAAGACCTGATTAAATATTTTTTTATTTTTACGACATGTATTTCTTCTATCAGTAAAAAATATCGTTTATGCTTCCGACTATATGATGGGTGAAGAGAAAGGCGCGCGTGTCCTGAGACATAAAAACGCAATAAAATGCTACGTGACTCAAACCACGTGTATGCTGACTTGTGATCATGCACGTGTATTTATTTTTCACACCCATGTGAATGTTCCATTCAAAAGGCGCAGACGCATGGGGAACAAAATGTAATCTTGTCATTGGCTATCGAATTCCCCCTCCAATCGAGTTCATTAATTAATATTGACAAGATTTTATAGTATCTAAATAAATACTAAACTTAACAACAAGTTCGCGGTATAATGTTATCAAACGCAAGAAAAATTGCCGATAAATATTAATAAACGAGAGAATGAAGTTTTATTGTATACTGTATGAAGATTTTTGACATATAAAATATTGGTTATTAGTCTAAGAACACCATCTTCGACGAAGTGAGTAATCATTGAGTGATTTGCGATTATAAATGTTATCAATTTATTTCTTCTGGCAGATTTAGACTCTGGATATCAATAACAAAGCTACGGCACAAGAATAGACAGTTACTCTGGATATTTATGCAAAAGGTTTACAATCAGAAGTCAAGCTGGCGTTAAATACAAATTGTCTTTCGGAGCCTCACATGTTTCTGAATAATTAAACTGTAAAAAGGATTAATCAGCTTCACCCTCTTGTACAATGGTCAAGTATTTCGAGAACAGCACTATCTTCCAGTTTAGTTGGGATCAGGTGGCACGAGGTTTCTGGCATCGCTACCCAAATCCTCATAGGTAAGATAACAGAAGATATGAAAGTATATTGAAAATATTAAGATACCAAACAGAACTTCTATACAGCTCACATGTACTTTCGGAAGACACAATATTCAGAGAAGTTAAAGATGGTAAACTCTATTCCAAAAGACTACTTACCAAGACTAATCGAGTACCCAAATGGGGTGAAAGGTTTGTCAGTAAGAACATTGTTAAGATCGTTGAAGAAAGTGTTGTTGATCCTAAAGAGAAGACCTTCACAACCTACACCAGGAATTTAGGATACACAAAAGTTATGGTAAACATTGATGCAAGCCCTTGAAAAGCATATAACAAAAGAAAATAATTATTCATATCGAATAACAAAAGTTCTTCCTTTTAAAGAGTGTTATCGAAAAGGTGGTTTATAGAGTATCCGAAGAAAATCCCAAATGGACTGTCGCAGTAAGATCTGCCTGGATCGACAGCCACGTGTTTGGTTTCAGTCGTGCCATACAGGCATTTGGTCTGGACAGGTTTAAAAAGAATTGCTCTAAGATGTCTGGCGGTTTTAATTACGTCCTGGCACACATGTTTCCGTCCACTGCGCAATACATGAATCCTAACTTATCACAAATGGGTTTTGCTGACAGAGTAAGTATACCTTCAGAAATTAAATACTCTTTTGAAAGAATTTTTCTGAACATTTATAAAAAAATCTACCACTTTATCATTAAGATGGGTGAACCATCGATGACCAAGTTAAGTCATGCCGCAGAGGATCTTCAACACAGTTTCCATGACAAAGCAGAAAAAATGAAAGATGCTGCTAAAAAGGCAACTGACCTCGCCAAGAAAAACGCTGGACCTGTGTACGTAGCCTGTCAGCCCAACCAATCGTAAAAAGACAACACTATACTACGCCATTATATTTCCGTACTGAAATATGTACGAAAAAATCCTATTATTAAATGCTTTCCTCCTATTCGGTTGGATTCCTGATGAATATAATAACAGAGACTGGTCGAATACTTCAGACTCTAAATTCTATTCAGACTTTTACTATGCTCACGAGGAAATATAAATTCGATAAAGAATATCTTGGGCTTAAGACATAAAACGAAAAGAATAGTCATTCCTTGTAACTGCCAGTCGCTTAGATCGTTTCAGAATCATTTCCACTGCGGTTCGACATGATTCTTATTCTTTGAGTATGACCGCATTTTTTTCTCACTCTTATCTCGAGTTTCGGATCGACAGCATACTCTTTAGTAAAAGTTACCTAATATTTATTACTACATATTGATCCTGAATCAATTAATACAATAGATTGAAGGAAAAATGTAGCACTCCATTTGCCTATTGATTTTGCATGTCTATTTCTCATGAAAACCAGTTTGTCTTTTTTTTTGGTCTTGTATTACCATGAGGTAAATACCCTTTTATGTATTATCATGTTTTCACCATATCTCAGACGCGTTTGCATTTTCCCATAATGTTTTCCGCATCCAATCGCTGACTCGGGATCTGCAATCAAGACTTGGAGCATTAAGGAAAGACTCGTTAATTATTTTAGTTTCGTTTTTGAAACTTCAAAAATTTTTTCCAATTTGCAAATGAATTTGTTCCTCTATTTTTGTGTTCAGACTCTAGCTCATGTGGATCACGAAGCAATCTTCAATATTATTCGTGTATCCATGTACTATTAAACTTTTTTTTTTTCGTATAAACATACTAGTAGCACTGCTGAAATGATCGAAATCCACTGAATCACTATTGATCTTTAACAGATAAAGTTTAGCACACAATCGTTATCCGTGACTATCACGCATAGCGAAGTTAACTTTTCTAATATTATGCAATCCATTGATAAGATATATAGCAATCTATTACAGCATCTTGCAATACAACCGAAGCGCTGGTTAAATGACCCACAAATAAAATTTGATGTATCTACTGTCAGAAAGTAGTCGAATTATAAATTCATGACATGTGAACAATCGTTTATTAGCCGTTGTCGCTTAATCGGTTGGAAAGAGAATGCAAGAGAGAATCCAATTCACCTGTTATGTACGTTTGTAAATTACTATATATTGTATATTAATGTTTAGTTAATTACTCGTAATTAATGATAAGAGAAATTACATTTGTATATAAAAGATATGAGCGCGTACAAAGGCGCTTCATAGTATATATTATTATGAAAAAGTAATGAGACTATACGAGTCATAAAATGTCCCCAAAAAAAAGTTATTAACTGAATATGTCATTTAACCTTCTCTGTATTCCATAAGAATTCAAAATTTCTTCCCGTTAATTCGTATTGGGATAGACGACGCTAACAAGATGCGTTTTTTTAATTGTCAAATTGTAAAAAAAAATGAAGTCAAAGCCAAGAAGCTCCATTGTTCATTCAACAGAATAAAAGCCTATCTTGTAAAAGCGTAACGATGCCTGCATACTAATTGTTACAGTAGCGAAATTAATGATAATTAAGCACAAGAAAGTACTCAAATTTCCCTATGGAAAAGGTATTCAATATCAGTCAGAGCTGGCGAACATTGGTGATATTGTAACAAATGGACACTGTACACAATATAAGGCACTTGGAATTTTCCTGCGAGGATCCTAGTCACAAAATAAAAAATGTTATCGTCCATGATCTTCACCAGTTGAAGAATTTGTCGATGCAATTTGTTTGCTGACCACACCAACGAGTTTGACGTGTCTCTCGTGGACAAGGAATACCACCTCTTTTGTTAAGAGTCAGGATATTCCTGGTCCTGCTTTCGAAGCCTACACCACAGGAGGCACTGCAGGTTGACCATTCGGACCATTGACTCAAGAGACAATCCACTGATCTTCCTAGATAAGAAAGAAAAAAATTAAAAACCATAAAATACACGAATATCTAAATATTCATTGAAGCAGGTAAATAGATGTTTGTAGAAATTATTTAAGTGAACTTATATCATATAGTGTACAATAGTATTTACTGTGACACTTTAGAACGTGAAGAAAAATTAAAAAATTCTGAAATAACTTTGTCGTCTGTTCATACAAAAATGTTGTTAGTTTAATTCTTGATAATAAAGAACAAGTTACTCCACACGTGGCTCTGTTGAATTTTTCATAGGTTTGGAGAACATGAGATATGGTTGTTAGGATAATATTTGAGAAAGAATGTCGTAAAAATTCGTCATGGTGCTGAGATTAGATGTATCATGTACAAAGAAGATTAATTCGCTTTCTGCTTTTGTGAATCTTGTGTGAGTAATTGGGTATACTGTGTTTACTTTGAAAAATATATATATCAAGTGTTAAACTCACTCGCAGCTTTCTTGTAGATACGTCTAGCATGTAATCTCTTGTGCAGCGTATGACTTGTTGAATCTGGCAATGGTACCACAACTGTACTAATTTTGCTAAGCTTAGACTTTTTATGTTTTGGGCCAAAACACAGTCGCTTATTATTGGCCCTGTATACACGTTCCTGAAATTTGTACATTAATTTTCATGAAATTACTTCATTCTTTGTACGTTAACTTTGAATCTTTGATACCTAAATGAACTTTTCGTACCTTAATAAAGTGAAAGGTCACCAACGGTGGCAATTCATCCAGATGTGGATAATAAAAACTGTTAGCTGGATGAGATGGATTTTTAGATGTTATCATACTAATGGACGTTTGTGGTTCACTTGCCCAATTAGGTGCTGTAAAAGTAAAACCCTCGTCGGTACCAGCATCAACAGGTCCTGCCTGAAATTGACATTTTCATAAGAATAATAACTATAGTGTTATTATTTAGTGTTAAAACGCAGAATACGACTCCTTCATTAAGACCTTTGTGTAAAGTCGTATTCTGCAGTTTAATCGTTAAAATAATAATTTACCTCAATAGTTAAATTATTCAGCCAGTAACCATTCACACAAAGTTCTACGCTGTCCAGACCCACAAACCAGTCTGGAGACGGTACTATTTTTGAGATGACCGAGACCTTGAAGATGAAAAAAATGAAATAAAATTTAAATAAAATTATCGCTTGTTACAATTTAACCGTAATCTCAACACAAGGTAAATACGTACTTTGGTGTGTTTAGCATCGGAATAAAAAATAGTTTCAGTCATCCCGACGCCTTGCAGAATTCTTCCAGCAGCGAATACATCTCTGACACCTTTGCGTTGTTCCAAAATTTCACCAGA
The DNA here is from genome assembly GCA_030142655.1 of Trachelus tabidus. Taxonomy (NCBI): domain Eukaryota; kingdom Metazoa; phylum Arthropoda; class Insecta; order Hymenoptera; family Cephidae; genus Trachelus; species Trachelus tabidus. Next base: position 2,561,080 of record JARQTI010000393.1, on the reverse strand, counting down.
GCCTTTTTCCGCTATAAGACGCACTTCCGGCGTAGCCTCGAGTCCCTCGCGCCACAGGATATAAGAAGAATTATGCACTATTCCTAACAATTAAGAACAATCAATTAATAAAAATAATACGACGTACCAACAAGAATATATATTAGTATATTACAGCACGAGTGTGTTAAAACTGTTTCTGACGACTGCTGCAATCGAGTTCTGAAATAGTTTCTTTACCGAGTATTGTACAAAACTTTAGTTAATTGTACAAAAAGGTGTGAAAATGGGAATTTTACGCACTCGAAGTGTCCGTAAAACGTCCATTTTCGCACTGAGCTAAATAAAAGTAAATTATATTTAAGAATTTCAAAATGAAGTTGCATGAGCGTCTTAAAATAACAGACGCTTAAAAGCATTAACCAACAACAACGATCAGGCAGCCGCTTATAACACACAGAGTGAAATAATAACAAGAGGTCATAAACCATTGAAAGGACCATTCCCGACGCCCGGCGTCGGTCTAATACAATCCCGAATTTCATAGAACCACAACACGATTTAAGTACGTGCACCCCACAATAATGGCGTCCCTGTTCGAGATTTCGACGCCAGATCGTGACAGGTAAGGTTTTACAAAAAGAAAAAGCAAAAATGAAATATCAATTACATAAGACTCTACAAAGAAATAAAAATAGCCATTCCTTTCGCTGTAATACTATTTCCATTAATTACTTTCTTATTCATCGCTACTGCCATTTCTAAGTTTAAGGTCATAACCTTCCCTCTTCTCCGTTCGCCACATCTTCCGCCTTCAAACGCTTCCGCAATCATCAAAATTCATCATCGATCATTCGCATTCTTCCAATCATCAAGCCCATCGACTGCCACCTCGAATTCATCATCGTATCATAAGTCTTCTGCGCGTTAACTACCTTAACTCGACCATGAAATTCTTTCCATTGTATTTCGTCTGCACGCTGCCTCCTCGAGATTCTTTGCAACGGGTCGCGAATCGCTCATTAATATCATTCAACTCATAAGACATTGACATTGCTAGCGCAAATAGTTTATCTACACACGTACACGCAACTCTTGATAAATAAAATAGTACCCAGTTACATAACTGATTTCTGTGTCAACAATAAGATGACCCTATGACAATTGAAAATAATTTTGCAGTGCCATCCACATTAATCATCCAGATTATGCCTTATTGGTTTTTAACAATTCTTTTTTAGCAACACTTAATCACAAAAATTGTTTTTCAATGAAATCCTTATTCCTTAAACCAGTGTCAATTCACTGCTCATTCTGTAATTTTAATAATTGATCAAGTATATGCTGTTCAGTATCATACACATATGTATGAGTGTTACGATATCAATGCACTCGAATGAGTAGGAGCTACGAGTACTTCGTAGTGAGTCATACGTGCTCTTGATTGTTTTAACGACAGGCGATTTCCCTTGGGCGGTAATGACGAAAAAGAGAAGAAAAAAGGAGTCAGATATTACGTGTTAACGTACTGAGACGGGAGAGTAAAAAGAGAGTTATATATATTTGTGACATGGTCTCAAATCACTCACTGTCATTCGTCGTTGGTCACTCGATTAATCTTGATCACTGTTAACGCGCTGGAGCATAAGTTGGTTTTTCAATTAATATATTAGATTAATAAAAAGATACACGACTCCCTGCGATTGACCCTAGTTTATTAATTAATTTTTATAACTGGTTCAGTCGATTATTACGATATTGGTATGGTCAAATTAGTCGTTCGTTAAATGTATTAATTTGATAACAGGGATTTACCGTGTAAACGAGAAAACTGCGCCGGTGGTCGGAAGGTTGGATATTGCTTTGGAAAACTGTCTTTGGACCAATGACTGTCCATCTTTATCCTGTAGACAGCCAGTGTATCGGGACTGCAGATGTCTGGATTAATTTTCGCCAGGATGACGACGATGTTGCCAAGGAGGCACAGGATACCGAATACGAGATTAAAGGAGCCCATGTTTCGTAGTTATATTGACGTTGAGTTATTGAAATAAATACAAGAATTTGTCTTTCCTGTGATGCAGAATCGCCGATGACGTCCTTTATTTAAATATTAGCACCGTTGTCCCATAGGATTTCCATAACTTGTAACATTGACATAAGACACTGTTCGGAGGTTAAAAGATGATTATGCCATTCGATGTTTTCCCTGTGGAAAACACTAAACTTGTCTGTTTCTCTCGAAAAAGCAGATCGACTATATTCTCGGAGAGAAACGATCTGGATATTAAAAAGGGAAGGAAAAGTAAATCCGCGACAAGACACTGGCACCGGGAAGTCTGCTCGCTCGGTGAGAACTCGCCAAACTGCTTTGCCGCTTAATGCGTGGGCCATTATTTATACCTAGACTGTGCAGCCGGGCGCCGCATCTTGCAGGCTATTTTAATCAGGTAAATATTCCAGGATTTATGGTAGCAAGAAGTACAGGCGCTAGGATAGAAGTAACTGTTTAGGTACTGATTACTTAATTAGAGTGCAAGAGTTCAGAAAATGAAGATCGTGGAAATTATTACTTACAGCGCCAAGTTGGCTGTACTGTTTACCATCATTCAAATTCTGGCTGATCTCGTTTCTCTTATTTCTTTTTTATAACTGTATATAGCGTCGGTCCCGTTCAATGGAAACCAATCTATGAGCTTCTGGTGAGTATCGAGGAAGGGGATGTACCTGAGGTACTTTGCAATAAATGTGACACGTGCCGATGAAGGCGCTTTAAGGTGAACGCGCTCAAGGCGAAATTTGACCGTCTATAAAGCAATGACGGTTCCTGCTGACTTTCCTTGTGCAAAATGTTAGGTCCTTATATGGATCAGAATATAGAGATTCTGGATATCGATAGGAAGCACAGCAGCCTGCGCACCCAAAAATGAGGTCTTTTTTGAGGTTAATGAGGATAAAAGCTTGAATATAAAAAGATAATTGTTAGGAATATTACACGGTCAGTTTTAACAAAAGGAAATATAATTAATAAAATTTAAAATTAATAGTGAACAGAAAAAGTATTAATGAAATTCAAGTGAAGATAGAAGCAGTTACGAGCCTCTATGAACTTTATCGAAATTTTTGCTACCTATTCATTTATTAATAGTCTTTTTATCTTGTTTATCGATTCTCCTTTTCTTCTTTTATTTCACAGAGCCCGTCCCACCTCCCGTGCTCGTCCAGTGCTTCAATTCAAGCCTTGAACTAATTCCTGCGAATCGAGGAGAGTTCAACAATAAGAGTACGTGGGCGTGACGATTATCAAACACGAGAAATTTGTCATCGTCGTTAATCAAGGAACGTCGCACGTACATCCATCAGAATATAATTAAGCAAATGGAATGCCACGTAATTCAAAACGGTTCAATTCAGAATTAACTAGGTAATTGGATAAAAATTAAATGTATCCCGAAGATTTTCCGCAACTCGTAAGTCAGTAGCCGCTGGAAACTATGATTTGGCGGTAAGTATTTAAAATTGAAAGATGCGCAATGACATCGTACGCAGCTAATGGAATTGCAACGGATTGCTCGACAGAGCATGGAACGTTGACAAATGGTGTACGACACGATAGCGATTAATTGAAGAGGAAATTATGCGCAGCAAAATCATAAATTCGCTAGAGTGACCATTGTTAGTGGGGATGATCATTCGTTTCGAGACGATAAATTAATGACAGCACGTGTCAACCCCAATGAACTGCGTTAATTATTCATCGACGCGCCACAACCAGTCGCAACGCATTTCTGGTCTACCCAACAGTAGACTTGAGGGGTATATGAGATGCCCCAACTCAATGCTTTTCAAACGCAGAATAAAATGGAAGAAAAAAACGGAATTGTCACATTCGTAGCCACCTGATACCTGACTAGCCAAAACTTTGCAAAGCTATTATTAAATCGACAGATAGATGAACTAAGAAGTAACTCGTACCATAAAGAATACCAGAGCTTGCGTGTACGACGTCTTTCAATAGACAGTCAGTTAAAGCTCTTGATAAATAATGACTGGTCAGCTGCGGCACAGTGTATTATTTTTTTTTTCCTAACTTTTCATCAGTTTCCTCGTGACAATACATTAGACTCTTATTTTTAGGTACATTTCACACAACCGATCTGCCACCCATATTAATAAAGCAGCTGTTCCAATTATACCGTAACGTAAGTCCATTCCATACATAACTTTACACATCCATAACAAGTTACCTGTCTACAGGCGACTTCACCCTCAAGCTTGAAAAGCTTTTTCTCAATTTCACAGAATTAACGCTAGATGGCAGCACTATAACTCTGCAAACTTACTGCTGGTTCTACAAATCCACTTGCACTTTAACACCTGATCAACTGCAACTTAAGCTGAAGCTGCTGTTCGTCGATATTAACACCAGCTTGCCTAAAAAATTGAATATTTTTTAACATACAAAATATAAAAAAGCGGACTCAGAGAAGATACCAGGAATTAATTTCGTTTATTGATCAATCCATCGTATTTTTTTCGTAGTCTTTCGATTATCACTTATACTGTCAGTGGGCTACCCTCGCTTATCACTTGCAGGGCAGTGGTCGCGTAAAACCTTATTACATATACTCAAAGATGTCTTACGGAGCGATTCAACTTTTTTTCGATTAAGCAAGAAAAGAAAGTTCAAAGCCAAAGTACGAGAAGGTCGAAGGGCTCGCAAGACATTCGCCACATATATTATATCCTATTCGCGTAGAGGCAGTGATCCGGAAGAAAAATAAAGACCTACCTAGAAGCGACATTTAAGTAGGGCGAATAATACTTCCGTTTGACAATTAAGAGTTCCACGTCGACGTCACGTCCTGTACAAATAAAAAGTGACGTCATTGCATACCGCCACACATCCTCTGCAACGTTTACACAACATCGATTTGCAGATTGACAATGACGTTGAAGATGAATAATAATAAACGTCGACGACCATTCGCCATTATGAATTGGTATTTAATTATATTGATAGTACCCTATCTCTGTATATAATGTATCATATATATGTATATAATATGTATATCTGTGAAGACCGCGTTCAAAGTCGTTGTTCAATGGCAAGCGGCTAGTTTGGGTACAGCTCCTTATCTTATTTCGCTTAGAATCCCAAGAGGCGAATAGGGACGATTTAATTTTTGCGCTAACTACTAACAAGATTCTCGTCCACCGTTACGACAGAAACGAACGAGGACAAAAAAATTATTAGAAACACCATCCAACCCTAATTTCGAGATCACGCGCTTTCCTCTCCTCCTCGTTCTCTCCTTATCTTTTTATTTCTGTTTACTTCTTGTAACGTCACAAGTAGACTGCATGTCCCTTACTTTTTAGGCTATTACATAAATCTCTATGCATCGGCTCTGCGCTTCGTCGAGGTGCATCTATTATCGATTGCCAACAAAGCAAATAATATATATTCTTCACAATCAGCTCCTCCTCCAAAAAAAAAACGGAGTTTTTGCATAGACGCTCGTTGTGTTTTTATTTATATATTTTACTTATTCAGGTAAAAAATATTACTTCCCTCAGCACACTCAATCACCTCGACTCAGCCAAGCACAGTCAATACGCAGTTCTATTCGTTAATTATATATTTATAGATACATATACATATATATGTATATGTGTGTGTATATAACGTCAGTGTTTTTTATTGTACAAAAAGCTTACAAATTAGAACGCGTATATATACATATATACACATATATATATGTATATATAATGAATGTTTGTGTATATAGTATATGCATTTTTATGTAGAACGTTACTTATCTACGTACGACGGTTTTCCAGTTAAATACAAAGAGAGGTGCCGAAACTAATAATGACAATAATAAGAAAGAAAAATGGAATGAAACATGAAATAACGAAGTTAACGACAATTTGTACAGACGAACTGTCGGATTTGTTCATCGGGCCTTTTATTCCTTCTCTTTTACTTTCAAAATACAAGTTCAAGTATCCGAATGGCACTCGTGGATCTTCATATCGTTTACCTACTCAAAAGATATTTAAAAAAATCACAAAAACGAGCTACAAATATCTCATTTTTGTCGCGAATAGATGAATTAAAAAAACCAAAATGATTATTGAAAAAAAAACGAAAAGAAAAAACAATACAATACCGCAAAGCAAAGAAAAAGATTTAGGATCTCGTGTATAAGGGGACATGGATTAAAGACTTAACGAAAATAATTAAAAAAAAATACAAATGAATTAGAAGACGAAAAAAAATAAGAGATCGATCATCTCCCTAGTGTCGCTTCCGTCAATTTGTTTCGGCCCCCCCATCCCCCCCGCTAAAAGATATAATCGTGATCGAAAAAGCGAGCGTGTCCACTCGACGTCCACGCGAGGACATGAAAATGCATATTTATTATCAATTACGTAACGAGTGATCATAAATAATATATTTATACGTTCGTGTCGTGCACTATAAGATAATCAAGATATATATAATGGACCAGCGAAGGAAAAATCGCTCGCTCTTTGGGCCACTTTGTTTTTTCTTTTTACTTTTTTTTTCCAAATACTTTCTAGTACTAATTCGCCCACTTAATCACTATCATTATAATTTTATATAATAAACTGCATCATCCACATTCATTCGTACAACTTTTTCTCTTTGTTCATCGCTGAACAACTCATTCGCTCACGGTTCAACTCTTACTTACTCGCTAGACAGACAGACAGTTACGCGCACTCAATTCACCTTATACGCAACGTCTCACTCGTAAGTAAGATTATTAAAATAATACATATAAATTAAATACGTCTTATCTAGCCATAGATGCGCCGTACCGTCAACCTCGACAACGTCATCTTACATCATCCACATGCGAATGACGTTTTCACTGTGCATTATAGTCTGCAGTTATTACGGCTCTGTCAGTGTCGTTTTATCGTGTATCATATGGGACATCGACTTCTATCGGTGTGCCGTTATTAATTTATATATATAAACATATAGATATATATATGCTGTGTGTATATATATATATTTATGTATTTATTTGTATAAAAATAGCCCGAGCAATCCGGTACGTGTTCGCGAACGAGAAAACTGATTGTGTCAGACTCGAGGATCTCTTACGGAAAGTTTAACACACGATATCTTTTTATAACTCCTCGTCAGGTTGGCTGTACGTGTGAGACAATAATTTATTTCATTATTCTTTCTGTCCTCGAGGCTGACACATTGATCGGATTTGTAAATCTCGTGCTGCCCGGGCTGGTGAGTTATTTTTTTTAAAGTCAGTCGGATATGTCACAGGTCCATTACCTATGAGTTTCGCGCCACCTTAATTTATTCTTTCTTTGTAAAAAAAATATTAACAAAATAAACAATAATTCTTTACCTCGTCGTGACTTTTCCCGGTAATAAACAAATAAAAAATATCTATAACCTTCATCCTCATGGATACACCTCTCTACAGGAGGGACAAGAATCTTTAAACGCTTATCTTTGATTTGAAATTGTTTCACGTGGAATATGATCTTGGATTTTTTTGGTTCTAATTTTGGAAAAAAAAAGCTCGGGTTTATTTGAATGATTGTTAATATCTTATTTTCTGCTGGAAGTTGAACCCGAGCTTTCACGTGGTTCTGCAGGTATTTTATCACGGTCATATGGTATTTGACTTTTTATCGAGCATACCGCGAATCTCTTTGATAGTTCGATGGTAAATACGTGGGAGAGTTCAACCAGGGGTCACAGTTCACAGTTCACCGTCAGATGTCACTGAGGGCATCGTGTTGTGGCATCCTCGGCGTTTTCTTTTTAAGTACAATATGTCGAAATTGCGTAAGTGAGGGAATTCGTAAGGTATGAGTCTTTTCTATTGTTGGACATCTTCTTCGTCGGCTCAACACCAACTTTCGCTCTCGCGCTCACCGACGCCGTCGCTATCCTCGTCACTTGGCTCCTCGCCGTACATATCCGCCAGCTTCCTGAACCGTGGACCGAAGTTCGACAGATAGTTGAACTTGAGATCGCCGTCGTCGGTACCTAAGGAATTTATGGAATTGCAAATTGCATTGATATCGGTTATGATAATTCGAATATAAAGAGAGTGACAAGTATGCAGATGAACTTACAGGAAGCCAAGGATGACAGAGAGCCGTCAGAGTTCCCTTCACCCTCGTAAGCGTAATGCCTGACGTCGTCGAATGGATTAGTGTCAGGATCCTTGTCACAGCTTTCTTTTTTGCCGTCAAGGAAGCCGCAGATGTCAGGAACCTCATCGGGAGCTGGATGAATGAATAATAGAATCACAAATGCATTGTAGATACCATCGAGAATACTTAATAATATCATAGCATGTATTTACCTCTACCCTGGAGACCCACAGGAGCAATTTTCGAATCTAAAGGTGGTGCGTCGTACATCGCCCTGAGGACGTTCAAGTCGTACCCAGTATCAACCTCGCCGCCACCCTCATCTTCATAGTTGATTATGTTCTCCCGAATATCATCCATATCCTTGTAGAGATCATCCGTCTTCCTGCGATGAACTACCACAGCGAGCAGAAGAATCAGGAGGATGGCGACGCACACCAAAATGGCCACCAGGAAATTAGTATCAATGCCAAAGGACACAGCTTTAGCCATTCCATGATCACAACCGGGATCTGCATTCTTTGATATGGCGGGCATCCCAAGATTGTACGTCTACAAAGTTGAATCAATAATCAATAGATAAGTTTACATTTATCCATTAATCACTTCGATACGATTAATATTATTCGTAACTTACGTTTCCATTAATTGTCATATTACGTATACAACCGACGAATCCTTTGTCAGTGGGTCTGTGATCCCAGCCTAAGTCACTTGCCATTTGAGCTAGATTCGTCAAAGATCCTCCAACTTGTAAAGGACTGTTCACATTGAGGAATTCGTTGGGACGTACGGGAGCCTTTAGACTGACGCATGCAGACATACCGCAATTGTCCACTTGCATCTCTATAATCTATTCAGAAGCAGAACAAGGATCAAATTAAATATTGTTCGAGTTCTTGGAATGATTACAAAGAAGAGTAAAGATAGACCACTTACATTTTTCGTCCAGAAAACGTCAATCCTATGATTTTTACCATCCATCATCCTATTATGCTTCTGATCCAGTCTTACAGTACCACTGCCATAGTCCACGTACAAGACGGCATATCCGTCCTGAATTTCAAGAGCCATAAAATCGCGAATTCCCAGCTTAGGACTGTAGCTCATAGGACCAAAGTAAAAGACGAGACCATGGTCAACGTGCGGTGTGATTTCCAAACCTGTAAACGTTAATGAGTAATCAATGAGTATACAGCGAATAGCAATGTCAAAATAAATCATCTAAATAAATACTTACTCAAGTGGGAGTCGTCGCATGCCTGTCCAGGAGGCGGCATGACAGCCCAACCATCCCCATGGAAACCGATTCCCAAGAGTTCACAACGTGGTCCTTCCAATCCTGGAGGACATTCACACCTCTCAGCGAGAGGAGTACCGCCATTGAGACAGACAATTGGCTCGGCGACGTGACAGGTACATTGGGGATCAACAACCGCGTGCACGCCGACGAAGGAGCTGGTGTTTGTATAAACGGGGGACGGCATGTTAGTAGCGTTCAAGTAACTTCTACAAGAATTGTTACAGTGAACTTTCTCGAAGAGGCATTCATCGATATTGATAAGCATGATATCAGCGTTCATCTCCCGTTCAAGTTCCTTAGAATTTTGAGCGGCAATCGTGTTCAGTTTCTCCGGCGCATAGTAAGGGCTGCCGTGGGCCGAAAACCGGACGTCCAGGAGGCTGCGGTTGTTGTGATGAGGTGAGTGCAAGACGGTGAAGACGTCCACGTTCTCCACTGAAGTGTTGAGCATTGTTGCCAGACGTTCCTGAAGAATTTCCTTCTTGCTGACCCCAGACGCATCGGGAGCGACGAACTGCTCCGCGGTCATACCGAAGAATCTGACAGATCCGGACTTCATAACGGCTTCCTCAGGGATCTCTTTAACTGTCACGTTCACGTAGGCGTTCACGTGGTGCTTTGGAACCTTTGCACTCTCTTCGGTGACCTTGAACTTTAGGACGAATGTATCATTTGATGTTCCTGCTAGTAACGTGATCATTCCGTTGTCCGGGTTCAGGCGGAAGCCCTCGTGAGGCTCAGTTGCCCAGCCAAAACGCTTGTCGGGCAGGTCCCAGTCATCCAAATCATTGACGTATACCCGTCCTAAGAAAGATGATTTTTAGTATCGTTTTTACATGAAAATCATGGACACACAATTCTTTATGTCATTTTCTACATACCTATCTCAGTATCTGGAGTCTCTCCCTTGTAATTATACACAAATATAGAGCTGGATCCTTCTTGCATGGCGTTATCATTCCTATCACCAATTATGACAGTCAGAGTAGACGTTCCCGTCATTGGTGGTTTTCCACTGTCTGTTATGGATATAGGAATGTCGTAGCTCTTCCTGTATTCACGATCGAATACGACGACGGCGTCCAGATAGGTATTTCTGATTTTAAATTTGGAGAGTATCTCTTCGCCAGCTGACTCATCTATTTTATATTCGAATGGTGGACCATTCTCGTCGGAATCCCAATCTCTAGCTTTCAGTTCAGTTATCTGCCCTGGTGGCTCGTTCTCGTACCAGACAACCGGGTGGGGCATGTCCAGGAATGGAGCGTTATCATTTATGTCGATAAGAGTAATGTTCACCGGAACCAACTTTCTCAAAGCGGTGGGAGCATCGTCTTCGTCCAGGGCTGTGACAATTATCTAAAAAAAAATTATAAAAACATAGTACGCTACAAAGATGATCAGTTTTTTAAATATACTATTTAAAAAGCTCACCGTCCACATGGGGTAGCCAAAAGGTGGATCGTGATCAAGAGGCTTCTTCAGGGTCATACAACCAGTCTTATCAATGCCAATCAAAGGCTTTTGATCTTCCTTATATATAAAATAAGCTATGTGCTGATCCGCGTTTCTATCCTTGATATCAGGATCATAAGCAACAACAGTAGTGATACAACCTTTGGAAAAGATAAATATTATAAATCTGCGATACCTTGCAGTCCTTAGAATATTACCCTTAGGTAATATTCGGTTTTAATTATTGAAACTAATTTCAAAGTAATACCAACCGTCTACCAATTTCTCCTCGTAGATAGTTGGGTTCCTTTCAAAGTCCTCGAACACAGGCGGATTGTCATTGACATTCTCAATGAAGATCTTCACCTGGGCGGTGTCATTATAAACCCCATCAAAGGCCCTGACCGTCAAATTATACTCTGTAATCTTTTCGTAATCCAGAGGCTTATTAACACGAATCTCTCCAAGACGACTGTCTATGTAAAAGCTGTCATCGGTATTTCCAGAGATGATGCTGTAAGTGACCGGACTTGCGGTATCCGAATCGATAGCCTTAACTTTGGTGACCTGAGCATTAATATTCTCATCTTCCAGAATAGAGTTGGCCGTGTACACAGCTTGAGTAAAGTGCGGAGGATTATCATTCTTATCAGCAATATATATCTGGAAGACCTGCTGACCCTTGTTATGCTCTCCCGTCTTAAAGAGCGCACTAGGTGAATTATCCGTGGCTATCACCCTCACGCTGTAGCTGTCTTCGGCTTCCCTGTCAAAGGTAGTGAGCGTAGTGATGTTTCCCGTGATGTTGTCTATGGTGAAGAGGTCCAAGAAGTTGCCCAGTTTATAAGTGACCTGGAGGAACAAAGAAGAGAACAGTTGCAAGTCTCTCGGAATACAAAACCATTCACTCCACCCAGAACAACTCTGTCCACGTCCTTTGAGTACCAACCTGATTATGCGCAGACGTTCCATCCGCATCAATGGCTCGGACTTGCATCACGGGTGCACCAGGTGGTTCATTCTCCAGGACGCTCCCCTTCTCTATCTCGCGAAATATAGGTATATTGTCATTCACGTCTAACACCTTAATATTTATCACAGTCTCAGCAGCCAATTGATATTTATTCACCACCCGGACGATCAGAGTGTACTCGGTGTTGCTCTCGTAGTCGAGGTGCTTGGCCAGCTTGATATCAGCAATGTTCTTCAAGGACACGATCCTAAAAATAATATAAATTGTAACAACACCATAAGTAGCCTTGCCTAACTGAATCACATACTGAAAGTGTACATTATACCTAATCTACTGTACTATATACTTAAAGTATCTCCTAGTATATAATCAATGAGCCTAAGTCCCTTCATATATCAATAACTATTATGGGTAGTTCACTCAAGTTTGTCTATTGTATCAAGGATACTTAATGGTACATAAGTAGCTAGTGAACCTCAAAGGAATATCCAGTAGACATTTAACGGTGCTCTAGACAAAATCAGTTCTTGGCTAATGTACTCATTAGCTTCTATTACCTAAAAGTATTTCCCTTGTTGGTCTGCTCGGTCCTGCCAGTGACAAGCTCAAAGAAGAGATCGCCCGAGCTCTGGTCAATGTTGGAGACGGCCTCTAGTCTGACGATGCTGGCATCGAAGTCACTGTAATTTTCTTTAAGCCTAATTGGTTCGTCTGGTCTGGGTAAGAAAGATGGCGCCTTCTTGTGCGACTCCACCACACGTATATCCAGGTCAATCACGTTGGACTTTGGCTCCGCACCCTTGTCCGTGGCCGTGGCGGTCATGCTGAACTTGTACTCTGGATTTTTCTGAGAACGTAAATTAAAAAATATTGAAACATAAAGCAACAAAATGGAGACTGGTTTACGAGGAGAAAGAAAAAGAATAAATACACAAGGTAAAACTTTGTAAGTGCACTTTTCTTAAGTTTATAATATACATTATTCATTAAGCTTAATAACTCACGTCGATGGTCTTGTTCAAGAAGATAATTCCAGTTTCTTCGTCGATCCTAAAGTAGACACCGTCTTTAATGTTTTTAGGCGTGAGAGTGTAATGAACGAGGGAATTATTCCCATCGTCAATGTCCGTAGCAGAGACGCGCATGACCTCCCTTCCAAGGGGTAGATCCTGAGGAACGGATTCCGTGTAGGCCTGAAAATAGACGTTGCAGGGTTATGGTGGCAACAAAGAAAAAATAAAGGAAAAAACTAAAGGTACGACCAGAGCTTTATTGTCATTACAAGGAATGGAGTGAAGGTTGGATAAATTTCTGCGTGCTAGCATGCAGGCTCGTGCGGGGTGTAGGTGCATCGTATCCCTGTACACGCGCATGCTTCACACACTACGACGACGACGTCGCTCAGGACGACACCAAACGACGATGAAGACCAAAGAGAACGACGCTTACAATGAATATCCTGACACTGATATCGCGTACAATCCATTTTCCTTGAGCTTCCCTTTTAACGGAGGATCTTACTCTTCCTGATATCTTTTACCGCAAGACGAAGAAGGTGCGCCTGGATGGGAATACGTAAAACCGAAGGAAGGCAGTGATATCAGTCTCAGGATCAAGTGAAACAGACAAGACACATGTGACTATCGTATATTCCTTCCACACTGGCTTCAAATTCTGACCAACCTTCCACACGTGTCCACGGTAGACCTGATTTCAGGAAAAAGAGTTAAGCAAAGACAGTTAGTGGGAACAATTAATGAATATCGATGGAGGGATACATTGTTTCCTTTAATCTCAATAAACGCACTCCATAAGTTTCAAGCGTTCCTGCAGCTCAGATAGGTCGGTTCGAAAGGTCATGAAAATCGACTGACTGAATTTCCACCAGCCGTCAAACGCGTTCGATCACAGTCCAGTGTAAAATTTCAATCCTATCGGAAAGGAACTACGTACCACTTTGTCAAATACTGGAGCATTGTCATTGATATCCTCGATGGTAACTTTAAAGGTGCAAACGTCCTCGAGGGGTGGTCTGCCGTTATCAGTAGCCAAAACAGTGAGATAAGCTTCCTTTTCACGCGTTGGTTCGTCCCTGTCCAAGAACAGGGTTGTAGTGATTAAACCGGATACGTTGTTAATCTGAAACTTCAGTTTCTCCGCTGGGGACGTGGCGAGCGTGTAGGTGATGGTGCCTGAAAGGGAATCGAGAATGATTAGAATTCAATATTAATCTTATCATACTAATTGTCTCATTAAATTCACGACAATTAATTACCTCCCTCCTCCGGCGGGTCACGATCCTCCGCATGAACATTGATAACCTTTGTACCGGGCAGTTGCTCCTCCTTGACGACTGCAACGTAATTCGAACAATTCGAAAACACCGGCTTGTGGTTGTGGCTAAGCTGGATCTGAAAAAGAAGTGAACAAATTTTTTAATACAAATATTACAAAATCAACATCAAACGATGGCGCCTATCCACCCTTCTTTCTGTGCCCAATAAAATCAAATTTCACCGTGCAAGACAAACTAAAATGCAACTGGATTCCATTGAACTCCTTGCAAAGTGAAAAGTAAACAAAACAAAACATTCGACACTTTCTCCTGATTGGCCAAATGCGTTTTCGTAAAGCAGAAAGAAAGAAAAAGTACTGGAACGACAATCCATCGTTCCGCTAGGGAATTTTAAGACTACCAAAGAAAAAAGAGTCCAATTGTCAACGAACCAGAAAAAATCTATCAATTAGAGGTTATAATTCACGTAACTTTGGAATTCCCCCCCAGCCCACCCCCACCCTCTTCCCCCTTCCTCGAAAGGCCATATTGTATCCACCAAACTTCTCGAGTCTATTAACTGTTTCAGTTCCGTATTTTGTTTGTGCTCGACAAAGCTCGACATGGTAGTTTCTTTTTGACTCTTTTCTATTTTCGTTTTTCCTCTTTCTTTTTTTTTTCCTATTGTCTTATCAGGAGCGTCGCAAAACTCGCAAACAAGAACCAAGCGAGACGCCCACGCGGAATATCAAGTAACGACTTGGGGGGGGGGGGAGGAGGGCTGATTCTCGTTTCCGGGAAAGGCGAGCACAGAATTCCCTCGATAAATCCCGGAGTATCCGTTGGTGCGCGATGACGGTCTAACGTATTGCGTAACGCGCCTTCGATCCATAATCCGTGAGGAAGAGGATCGTAGAAAAAAAAAATGAATAGCCAATAACTAAATATAAAAATGACGTAAGGACTGCTCGTACAGAATTAAAGAGGTTAAATGAAAAATTGGTAGATAGGATCGTTACGAATATTTCAAAAAGTAAATAAACAAACTTTACCTATTTATTGTCTGTATGACGAACGGGCCAATTTTTACTACGAAAATCTAATCGATTTGTTCGGAGGGATTTTATTGGTCGTGATTTATATATCCCTGAGTTACTTGTATATACACACGTGTTACCCACGTGACCAGGGTTATATATAGTAATGTCATGTACGTTACGTTGATCGGGCTATTTTTACTTACTCGCACCCCTCCTCCCCCTTCATCCCGCCCGGTATCATCCCTTGACGTTTTTCTCTGAAAACAATTTCCGCGTGCGCCACATAAATTTCAGACACGTAAATACGCCTTCCCGAGTTTGCGTGTGTATATATATTTGACAGATCGACATGACTGTATCAAGAAAAATTCATTAATTTAATCGAATCGAGTGCTTACCGGAGAGACTGTAGAAATAAAAATGATATAAATTGAAAAATCAAAATTTTCCGTAAACTCCTTTTTTAATTTAACAAAAAATCGTTTAGTCGCTCAAACTCGTGACGCGCGTTGACTTTTCCTTCCGAGACACAAAGAATGCACGGCGCATCCGAGTTTCAAGAAGGAACAGAAAAACTCAGATGCATTCTTGCTGGATGAAAAAGTGGATTCTTATCAGTTTCGTTCCTTTCGTGTCCTTCGTGGGCGATACGCGAGAGACCGAGGGGAAAAAAAAAGATAAGCTATAAGGACATGGAGATACAGAGAGAAAGAAAGAGATGGATAGACAGAGACTTTATCTCTCACGGATTTATCCGTAGAGCCTCTTGAATTAATAATTTGCTTTGCCAGCCAAGTAGACTGGGAAGTAAAATACTTGCTGCACTTTCAATTCGCGATTGCCGAGTGCACTGAGCTCTGACATAGGGTGCGTAATGGTGGGAGAGGGAGGGAGGGAGGGGGAGGGGGGGCGGGGGAGTAAGATTGTAAATTTTACGTTGCAGGAAAACTCCGTTAACGCCCTGATAAATATTTTAATGTTCGATCGACGAACTAAAGGCGAGTTTCTATGGTGAAATTTCGTGCGGATATCAAGTGAAAATTAAACGTAAGGAAGTGACGGGTCAACGAAAATATATTGGAGAGAAGGAATGAGAAATATATATAAAAAAAAAATTCGTGTCACAAGAAAGCATCCGTTTTCGCGTGAAAAATTCATTTCCGCGAATTCTCGTAACTGCAGGGTTACGTGATCGAGACCAATCGGTCCAATGGAAATCTCCAGCATCTGTTCCCATTAGTTGTATTTCTACTACAGCAGTACGAAAGAGATAAAAAGAATAGTGTAGAAAAAATTTTTTTACGTTGCTTTGTAAACTCACCTGTAATATGGCGTCATTTTGCAACTGCGATCTGACGTCGAGATGACGGGAATGCCTGAGCCTGGTAGCGTCGGCTGTAACAAAGAAGAAAAAAATGCGTTATATTAATAAACGGTTGGGAAAAAAAAATCAAAAAATCATACGGTTCACTGAACTAAAAAAAAAAAAGACGAAAGTAATGCAGAATATGAAAAATAAAATGCAGACAGCTTTTTCAAAAATGTTCGGGCCGACCAAACTGCTGAAACTCTACTGTTGCGGCATATTGCGCGCTTGACGTTTGGAGGGGGACGGGGGGGGGGGGGGACGGGCGGTGTTGATGACGTTTTCGGCCTCGATTTAACAAAATTCCCATGAATATGCAGGAGAGACTGGAAATCGCCCAGTATCGTTTCACATTCCCCCCGGAGAATATTCGTCGCATTCAACCTGTATTTTGCGCTGTCGTTCTATAATTTTCTCATCGTGTCCGAAGCGCCATTTTATTTCCATAAACGTAAAAAAAAACAAAATACATCAAACGCCGTCTTTTTTCCAATAAACAGTCCTTGTCACGATAGAAGTAAGCGCAGAATGCATTGCGAGTACTTTTTGTTAAAAAGAAAAAAAGAGGCGCCAAATATAAATTCGTATTTTTTAACGGCGTACGGTCAACAACGTAAATTTTCCATTTATTCGATTAAACCAATAAAAGAGCTTCAATCACTTAGAGAGTTATTGCTGGATTTATTGTCACATTTTTGTTTAATCATCAACCATCTATAATTCTATCGAACAACAGCATAAAGTCAAACAGAGAATCGAGAAGGGAATTAAATGTGCGAGTCTCGTCCGACCGGAGGCTTCTCGGTTCTGCCGTCTGGCGGCGCGCGCGTAGCTACGTATCAGGCGTTATACGACTGTCTACAGTATAATAGAACGAGCCGATTCGATAGCCGATAAAAGCAATGGAAAGGAAGTGCTCGCACCATTGCTCATTGAAATTGACATGGCGAAACGAAAATATATACTCTCGGTATTTATATAACTTATACCTTTTTTTTTCGACTTATTTCGGGTATTCCCAGCTTTACCTACTTCGGCGTATCCTTTATCCCACATCCGAAGTCCGATGTAATTTTTCTGAACGACGAAACGAGAACTATCGATTGATATCGCGCAGGACGGAAATTAATTTCACGGCTTTATACCGCAAACGTAACATCACCGCGTCAGACGATAAATACAGATTCCCATAACTTTCCTTGTGGATAAAAAAAATGCAATCAAAATTACCAAAGCTGCAAACATTATGATTATCGGCTTACACGTAATTCTCTCAACGTAAGAAAGTTGTATATGTGCCTATACGAAGGTAAGTTTCAAAATCGACCAATCGACTTCGTTCCAAGGACCAACGGCCTTCTGTGATTGGTCAGCATTACTTGCACGGAGTCAAAGGGCGGCAATTCACTTATGTCGGGAACTGTTAACCGACTAACTTCGGGTAGCTGAGTGCGAGTTCGTACGAATTTGCTGATATCGAATTTCTAACGTTACACGCGAACTGGAGGCATCTCCCATACATTGTTACCTAACCTAACCCGATCTAAGTCGACCGCAACAAACCTAACCTAATGCTAATCAAACTCATAGGCCAGACTACACAGAAGCCAAGGGTACTTCCCCTCGCACGTAATTTTAAAATACTTCATCTGCCTTGCGTGCTAACACTTTCTTGGCACTTGCATCAGAGCAATTGTCGCGGAAAAAATAATAATTTCCAACCAACACCAGAAGTACTACACGGAAGGGGGAAAAAGTTATGGCCTCTCGCGAGCTACAGGCAGGCAACGAAACAAGCACGCTTATATCGATTGTAAATCGATATCGTTAGAAAAGCAATTTGTGCATAGGTTCATGGGTATGAAAAAAATATACTTTCAAAGTACAGAAGGAAAAAAGAAAATCTATTTAACAGAGACAAGCGTCATTAAATGCATAAAGAATTTTTGAGTATGAAGTAAAGTCGAAAGAAGGGATTTTCAAACTCGGGGAGTTGTCGAAAAATAAAAAAAAATCGAATCGCCAAAATCCCTGCGTCACCAATAAATTATACGATGTAAAAGCTGCTGTTGGTCTGCACGTAAGCCGATGCACTTTCCTAAAATGCATGTGCAGCCCGAATGCATCGCGCTAGATGCAATTTCAGGAAAGCACGAAGCCACCACCAGATAACAATGCAATGGGAATTACAGGGCGGTAGATGTGAATTTTGAATACGTCGTGCAGTATGTGATTCGGGATAGTCGAAGGGAAAGAGGTTAGCTCTGTGTATATATATATAAAAAAAATGCATCCCATCCACCGATACATTAGCATAAAGATAATTGAGATAATTCCCCCATGCAGCCGAGATGCAGCTGCTCGCTGATATCGTGGACCAGAGTAGCTGGCAAAAATAGCACAAAGGTCGAATGTCACAGGGTTGATTGAATATATGAGAGTTGGGGAAAGGGAAATAAAAAAAAAACAAAATTGTTTTGCAAGAGTTTTCGGAAAAATTCACCAAATATATTTCAAAATCGTATCAGTGGATATAGAGGGGGTACAGGTAAATTGTCGGTAGGTTAAATTAATTATCTACTCCCACTCCCTCCCTCCCTCCACGTATACGCATTCCGAGATGCAGTTTAAAGCTGCATTGATCAGAAGCGAATATCAGGCGTGGCCAAGTACTTAAACGCGGTCTTCGAGAAAATTGATTTTCCTACGACTCTCACGCGATGCAATTGCAATTTCGTAGGATCGATAAAAAAAAATGACGATAGTGTCCACGTGAGCGATAGTGCAACTACTGCGAATACAATTGTGAACGCGCACGATACTCTGAGCTATAATAAAGGAGGAGACATGCACCTGACGATGCAGCAAATTACTACTTACTTCGTAGATATATATATATACTACACATATATACTGACGCAGCAAACAATTGCACTCTTAGTACCATGTAACATCAGCAAAGTGCATACACGTCACTCGTTGCACTTTACGCACGAAACTCGAAACGCCCATGCAGCGGCAGTAACTGCGGGCAATGATCGACGATTAATTTTCATGGAATTTTTTCCCTCTGCCACCCCCCCCCCCCCTCGCCCGCTCCGATTTCCAAACGCAATAGACATGGCCTCGAGGAACACACCGGAGTTGCAAAGAGTACAATAAAAAGAAATATATATATATATATAAAAGAAAGATAAAATCAAAGCGAAGAAGCAGGTGGACTCGCGAGTGCATTACTTAAAGAGAGCAATAAAAGATCAGCCATGTTTGAGAGTAGAAGCGCAGTGAGGTGCAACAGAACAAATCGAAGCGCAAGCTTCCCTGGAAGCTGCATACCCTGGACCGTATAATGCAACTGCGCAGCAAGAAAAAGAAGAAAGAAAAAGAGAGAGAGAAACGAAAAGCAGATGACGCAACCGTGTACACAGCATCCCAGGAGATAAATTGGATGCGCGTCAATGCACCTGCATAATAGATGCAACGAGGGAGACTAAGCGCGTCAACCCCTTCGTAAATTCGTACCAGTTAAATATATCTCGGCGAAATAATTCCCGCGTACAGGGTGGCCTCGAAGTGCAGTATTGCTGAACGAGACCGTATTAAGTTCTGAGGGCGCGTAATAGCACAGGTAAACCAGGCTGATTTATGCACGTCGCTGAGTGCATCGGGATATATTGGCAAGAGGGCCTATAATTATTCGGCCTATAGTCATTGGGCCTATAGTCATTGGACCTATAGTCATTAGGCCTATAGTCAAATTGGCGAGATCGAACTCACCCGACTATTTGACTATCTGGCTACCCGACCGACTGTACACTTAACAACCACCCGACACGAGGAAAGCGGTTAAGGGCGGATATAGATGACGCGATTTCCATAGAAATGGCATTATGGGCCATAAATGCGTTCGGTATCGATAATCGAAGCCAGACCCTCGAAGACCAGGTTTCCATTGGATCCGTAGAATTTCAATAGCCCTGTGCTAGGTGGGTCCTAAGGGTGAACCCGGCATAAGGGTGGTGCGAGAAGGGTTGTCGCTGATTTTAAGCAAGGGTGAGAGAGACAGGTACAATTGACTCGTAGGTGATTCAGAGTGTCAAATCAGAGAGGGATGATTATGCATTTGAGTAAGAGCATCACCTGACAGCCCAGTTTACCACCCCCTAACCTGCGCCCTTCGACCCCTTTCGGATCCGGCGAGTCTCGGTAACTCGATTAAGCTCGGCATGACGATCCTAGGGAATTCAAAGTTGCGTTAATATTCCGCGCGATGCGCTCATGAGACTCCGCCCCTCAATTACGTTATCACCGGCGTTGTAACCAAACCCGAGCTAAAATTATTTCACGTTAAACCGAGTATCCACCGAGAGTCTGCTGAGGGATGACTTTAGGTCTAGATGTTGACGGGTTTAAATTCTGTCGTTGCTGTGAAAACTCGTAATTATGTAGTAACGTGTAAGTCGTTCTTTTAATTGGTATGACGTCACTTCAATAGTTACAAATTTTATCGTAATCCTTGGATGCACGTGTGGTCGCGGTTAGGCTTTTTTTCCGCAGAATTTTTTAACGCGTTTAAATTCCTCGGTACGTATACAGTGACGAGATACGCTCTTGAAAACTCGGCCTAAAGGCTCACCGATTAGCCTTTATGTTTTATCAAGGTGCCCGCTGCAAGGTCTGACTACCCATGAAGCTACCTGTAGGCTATAGAAAGACAGACTGCAGCAGCAGCCATGCCGCCGTAAAGCAGCCACTGTCGTTAAACGTTTACGAGAACGACGAAATTTAAGCTTCATCCCCATTAAGCGCACGTGTGCGCAGCCATCAATTTATCAAGGCTAATCTACTTAAGTCAGATATCCACGTCGACTCACTCGTTTACGTTATGTCGTTCCTTATAGTATACTTGTTGTTTTTTTTTTCTTAGGTCACATCCTGACCGCCAATTTACACGTAGATTGCTCCGGGCCATCAAGTATACGTTCAACGGGTGGAGCATTTACAAATAACGTAAATAAATTGGCCCGCGTGTATTTTAGCACAGTGGCGTAAGGACCAGGATAAATTACGTGTGAAAAAATTTTTTGGAAATAAAATGACATACTTTTTTTGCTTTAAATTTTCTTATTTTTTCACAAAATGGTTACTAGCTCGTTCGTTTGGCTCCTATCGTTATCGGCGCAGCTTGAATGTTCACTTTCACTAGAGAACGGCCATGGCTTCTAGAACGTATCTGCACGGTCTATGTGTACAGATATGCAGATTAGTACGTACGAATCCGTTTCAACTGGAAACAGCTAATCTCGTGCTTTTATGCGCGAAATTAGGTTAGGAATTTTACGTCGGATTTCATGGAATTTTATCCCCGATATCAGTGATCGCGCACGATCGAGAATCTTTCTGGAACCTTCGATGGCTCGCGATAAATTACGCAGGAGAGCTCCTAGAATCGGCGGTCCTCTCGCATGACCTCTTGAGGTAGTCCCCTAGTAGCCCCTTAACCCCGAAGAACCAAAAAGAAGCTTCGACGTGATTCCCTCTCTCCCCAACCCTGCGCAGGTTCGCGAAATTTTTGGAATCCAGCTCAATTCTGTAGATCCTGCCGGTTTTTGACGACTCTGATCATTTATATAAAAAAGAAAAAAAATCCTCATATACTGAAATTCGAAAAATACCTGGAGTTTCCTTCGCGTCCCATTTTCTTACATATTCGAAATGAGTTAACGAAAATATTCTTTTGTGCAGTTCTAAGAGCAGAACTATTCGCGTCTAATATGTAGAACTCGAAATCAGACGTTATAATGGCACGAAAATTTGTTGACATGAGAAATTGCTATATTTCTAAATATCGAAGTAAGGGTGAGTCAAGTATAGGTACAGATATCTACAAAAATAAGCATTATCTATGATATATACAAACAATAATATAATTTCAATACAACACCCTATATATCCCGTGGGAAGCACGGTTGCATTTCAGTCTACTTATTGACATTGTTAACAGCCTATTAAACGGTCAATTAATCGATTCCTATTGATCGCTTCAGATATGTCTGATAATGACCAATTAAAGCGACATTATTTCTGGAATCTAATATGTATATATATATATATACACGCAGTATATATGGCTCAATATATACGAAAGGGCCGTGCAGCATAAAGCGGTATCCACAACGACAGAGAAATATTTTTTTTAAACTAAACCCACCATGAAATTAATAAGCTCGAAATAAATAAGACGAAAAGCCTAACGAGCAAGAAACTCAAAATTCGAGCGTAGCTTAATAACAGTCGAAGATCCCCTGACCGCAATGTATGTACAATCCGTACAAAAAGTTATCCTCGGAATGCCTCAATAACATTTACGCGAAAATATAGTGCAGCGTGTCCCTTTATCCCTAGCACTGTATATGCGCATAGTATACATATATGCATATATTTGCTACGAATTTCTAAACATTCCAAAGGTTTGATAAGACCCGTTCCTATTAATTAGAACGTGTTAATTAGTTTCCCTTGGCAAAGGGGGCAAGTTCGTCAGAAGTCTCTTTAAAATAACTCGGACACGACATATACACCGTGTCCAAATGAAAGGGATAAGATATCAAGCGTAGGTTCCTGTTGCTGGCAGAGGGCATTAATTTTGCTCAAGATTTCACCAAACTTCCCTCTGACGTCACGGGCGCAGCTTATTCAACGGATGCTGTGAGGGATGGGAGGAGGGAGGGCGCAGGAATGCACGAAGCATCTGGCTCAACGGTCTATTAATAGAAGACATGCATAAAATTGGAGAGAATGTACGTTTAAATATAGACAGGGAGTTCCTCGAACTGGGCAGGGACGTAAATATAAAGGGGCTTCCCTTTGCTGATGTCACGGCGATAACCCGATCACGTGACGTATTTCAATTTTTCCTCCGAGCGAAGATGCACCCAGAGAGGTGGCATATCTGTAAAAATTATTCTTGAAACAAAAAAAAATCCTAATCCAGGCACATTTTACCAGCCACCCCTGACCACTCGAGTAGAGCCACGTGACTCACCCTAAAAATATCCAAGAATCCACTGACGGGATTAGTCGTATCCTGGCAACCCCTCAGGGCTGGTTCATGCATCGAAGACTGCCGCGAGGGTAAGAATCGTGGTAGGGACCGATAGGAACAAGGGTAATGAGCAAAGTACGGCCCTGTTTGCGGGAACCGAGGGGGGGAGAAGTGGGGCGTCAGGGAAAACATAAGTGCGCAAAGTGGAAACATAGGTACTACTCGGAAGCGATGGGGATTAGTATCAGGGTGGTAGGTAGTTATATGGGGATGAATAGTTGTGAGCCAAGACGGGAATGAGAATTTCCAAACCATATATAAGGGTGGGTCCGGGAAGGGGGAGTGAGAAATCAACGAGGCAAGGAAGTCACGTTCGGAAATTAGTTAAGAAAGAACAAAGAATATATATATACTGAACAATTTTGGGCTGGACCTGACTCAAGACACCCGGACCCTAAAATTGTCTCCTCCCCTTTCCGACGCCGAGGGGTTGCTTTCAGAGCCCGGTGCAGGGGTAGCAGACAGGTCACAGGGTGGAATGCAGCGCGGCCCGAAGAAGAAACGCACGTCGGGACTAGGAACTTTTAGCAAGATCGTTTATTTAACAGGAATGATGACTCCGCACCCCGCCATGAGACTGCAGGGGTCGTGCAGAGGGGTTATAACCAAGGGGATGATTTCCTCCCGTTCCCGAATAGGGGACCCAGAGAACAGTCACGTGTATCACGAGAGAACAACTTGCAAGGGTGTATTCCTATGCCATTTGTCAGAGGCACTACCACCACACTATCGATACACAACCATATAATCTGGAACTATCACTATATTCCCTGTACCGTCTACTTTCATACGGCCACCTCCTCTACTCGGTAGTGCCGTCCCTCGGGTTACCTACGCGTGTCGAAAATACCGGCTGCACGCCATTGCCTGCCGAGCCCGGTGCACGTGCACCTAATCTCACTGGCTATTAATCCACTGCTCTCATTTCGTTCAGTCACTCAGCCATAATATTGTTACATGCCGATATAACGCGAACTATACCTCCGTGCGATTACGTATTTTCATTTTCTTTTTTCATCCCTCAAAAAGATTCTTGACAACGCAAAATAACCACGAGCCCACCGATCCTTTGAAGATCGATAATAATAAGTGCGCTCTTGAAAAATAAATATTCCTCCTAATTGTTCTGCAACCCCCGCCGGCTATCGTACACGCGATTCCGATTAATATTGAAAGTTAATATCGATCGGTTTAAACTGCGTGCTTGCGTAATAAGTTCAACGCTAAGTATGCCCAGAGTCGTCGGCGCGAATCAATTTTTATTTTTCACAGTATGCCCAGTGCCAATGTGTAACGTAACCTCAAATTCCCTAATAATAGCCCAAAGTCAGCAGTGCTCTGTATTATAGGGAACTTCGTGTAGGGTGGCGTACTAGATTGAACGGGGGGGTCAGATACGGGGGGAGAAGGCAGATTGGATTCTGTTAAGTAAGTAAAGTCTGAAGGGAGGGTGGGGGGCGTTGCTCCTCCACTAACGAGTTACTAGTCGGTAACGCAAGGGGGGAGGGAGGGGGGGTCGTACGGAAAAAGTCATCGTGAATTCCTCTTTTGTTTGTCAGTTATTCATTTGATCCTGAATCGTCTGGGACGGATGTGCAGGTTTAAGGGAGGTGGAGAGGAAAAAAAACGAAGGGACGAAGAAGAGGACAAAAAAATAAAATCAAAGGGTAGTTATGTACCGTGGGTGTCATTTGTCCCATTTCCCATCCCTACGTGTATAAAGATTCAAGAGTACCAGTAGGGTATGCCAGCTGCGGGAGGGGGCGAGGGGTAAGGGTTACAGGGTGCGCCATTTGCGCCCAGTAGAAATGCTGGTCAGCTACAAAAGGTAATGGAATGACAGGGTTACTCCACAAGGGTAGACAGAGTTCACGAGTAATTACAAGTCAGCCTTTAGCAGTGGCTGGCGGACCACTCCCTCCTCCAACCCCCTACTTTTGCTCTCCTGAACCACCTCCCCCCCCCCGGCCGCCCCCTATACTTCTCTCACTCTCCTTTTCTCTGTACATGCAAAACTGTACGCAGTCATACCCTCCGACTCTGCCACCCACCCACCCACCCACTGGCTTTCTCCTATAATTACAACCCTTATATGTATAAAGTAACACCCAGTGACCACTGGTCATACTTATGACCCTCGTTGGCAGCACTGCCCAATATTCGCACCTGTGTTACGCTTGAAACACGAAAAGCGTACAGCGCCATATAATTATACCGTTGTGCTTCGTTAGGATAATTAGCTAAGGAAAACAAATTTTCCTGTTTAACCGTTATACCTATTAATTTCATTAAAAAAAAAAATTGCCACGTGCCTACACCACGCCCATCAATAAAAAAAACAACGTCAAATACAACAGCCAACAATCCACTACACCCCCGAACACCAGTACCATCGCGTACTTCCCCGACTACGAGGAAAGTCGTAAAATGATAATCGAAAAATGAAAAAAAACCGTTATCCGTCTGGACTAAGTGTAAAATAAAAGTAATTCCGTTTCCCTACAAATTATCATTGTCCAGCACAGTTCACGCGGGGTTAAATTAATTATAATTATCTATATCAATGTATCGACACGTATTCCAATATCACTGATTAAAAATGCCACGTCTGGGGGACTCTTCAACGCTAGCCAGTCATAACAAGATGACCCCTCGAGCTGTACCAACCACCCGAACGTACTATATCGCGCCTATCGCCGTACAAACAGCCTCTATACTCGGTATTAGCTTACGACATCCCCTCCTTTGCCGCTACAGAGGAGACGGATAAACAGAGCCCAAGCAGAGCAGGTATAAAAGGGATCCTAGACACATAGTACATATCTATAACTATCCAGATATATCCAGATACGCAGTACCAAGAACCCAGGGAGGTGGGCTCGCTGCTAAACTTTCCGTGTCGTGTTTCATCAGAAGTTTCAAAGGAACGTTTCACTTTTAACATTTATTCCAACCGACTTCTCGGCTCGTTGGCTCGGCACTGTTGTTTACACGCGGTTCCGAAGCAAAAGTTTTACCCGCCTCTTCGTCCCCATGAATCATTATTTTTTACGTGTACAGACACTCGCGTGATCTTTATTATTTATATTATTCGGAGCCAGAGAAACCATTCTGCACCGGCACGAAGAACCTAACCTAACCTAAAGCCGTTGGGACGGTACCGTCGGCACGTGAAGTGACGTGGAGTACAATATGTAATTGAGCGAAGTAAAAGTCACACGAATAAAGTCCCCCCCCCCTCCCCTCGCGCGTCGTAAATCAACGGCGTAAATAATAATTTACATATCAACGACGATCTTTCGCGTTTATGTAAACAGGAGCCATGAAATATTTTCATTATCAGTCGAAGCGATTCGGACAGTGAGGTTATGTTGTCACGAGTGAAAACGTTATACGTGTTACACAATTACGATAGGCAGTCGTGAACGAATAATCGCTCGTTTCCCTCTTTGATTACTTTCTCACTGTTCACGAGCTGGCGTTATCTGGAATGGTCTATAGGTTATTAAAAAAAAAAAAAGGGAAAACAGATAAAAGTGAAAGGGTGATACAGAAGCCAGATATATATATACATATATTACGATGTATGTCATACCCTTCGACGATAACTAAGTACGATATATATATATATATGTGTGTATAAGCTTCGTCGGATAGGTTGTAAAAGGAAAATGGCGTGCGTGCAAAGCGTCGATGATTGCTTGATTATTATTTAATTTTACAAGCTACCGTCGGCGCTCGCGTTATCCATTGCGTATGAACTCTCTTTGCTGGCGTAGTCCTTGTGTGTGTGCGCCTTTAAGTGCGACGGGATTACACGCTGCAAACGAGCCGGGGCCCAGTCCTTCAATTCACGTTTCTGTGCTTCGGGATAATGGCCGCTGCACGATAGCAGTTTTCTATACGGAAGCGTAGAATTACGATTTGTTTCTTTTGGCGCAAAACACCCAGTGGCTCACGGGATTGGCTTTCGACCTGGTTTCCATCGGCGGTTGCTCCCTTTGCCTTTGGATCGGAGTGACAAAGTCACCCTCGCAAAGCTCCCCTCGCGGCGAAATTGCAATCGACGTGATAAATCGCCGTGACGTATGCAGATAACGTTATCGGTAGAGAAGGCACCGCCGATATAGCTGGTTAATAAATACATAATTTAATACGGGCAGGAGGAATAAATCGAAAGCTATTAAATTTATTAGCGCGATATTTGGATTACGTTGTGCCATTGTTATCGTCGATGCGATTGTGCCCTTATATCGGGTGCGTGCGCACGCCCCGGAAACAGATTTTTTTTTTTCTCAAAGAATTCAATCGTTTCGACCCTTCGAGTTTTCATGGTAAACGGGGGGGAGGGAATTCTTTTGAAAAATAATTATAATAATAAGCACAATGCCCCTTCGATTTTAGGACACGATTTCGTCCGGAAGCGGGGGGGGGGGGGGGGTACCGATAAGGGGAAAATTTGGGAAAAACATAGCGGGTGTCCCTAATTTGTGATTAAAAAATCAGACGAGTATCGGATAAGGTCAGAGGTCAACGGCTGCATATCGGTCGTAGGTCAAATACGGAAGAAAAGGCATACAGTGGGTGTACCTGGTGAATCGTGCGCGAATAATGGACTACGGAAATAGAGGGGGTTGATTATACGGAATCGAGTACGAAGTAAGGAATCTGCTGAGGGATGTATGTGCAGCCGACGGCGGGAAATTCAAACATCCCCCGTTGACGAGTCTTCGAGGGGTGCAATTCGCCCGAGGCTAACGAGGCTAAATATAAGGGCTGCCGAGGCTCTCCTTGTGTTTCCATATAAGTACAGGGGCGGCCACGATGGAAAGGAGGGAAATAAGACGGTGGGTGGTAAATTAGAAAAGAAGAGATAGGGTGAATTATTAATTTCACCCTTAAGACTTATTGTTTGAACGAAAGCAGGCTTTGCTGAATTTCAAGCCACCCTTCCCCCCTCCGATCCAAAGGGTAACTCATCTAATCTCTATATGCTTCCCGATGCTCCACGATTAGATAACGTCACTACCTAATTACTACCCTTTAAACTCGAGGGGATGAATTTAAAGCCCAGAACTGGTATAACTATATTTTCGTCAAATCCCACAAAATAATTAGGTAATACGTTAAGCTCTTTTTTCATCTCCCAGTCTTCAAAACTTTTTCTCTCGACTGTACTCCCTTTGGTCACCCTAACGTGGTTAAATACGGGGGACTCATTTACATTGATACCCATAAGAAGATGACCCCCCCCCCACCTCCCACCTTCGAATGTTACCCGAATACTCCACTTTTTTCTCGTTCATTGCTACACGTGTGTTTTTACACATTGTAGGTTAGGTTAGGTTGACAACTTTAACCCTATCCACGTGTATAAACGTTTCGGGACACGAGAGACCAAGACATGCAGGTTTTACGTAAAGCTAGGAAAACCCATAGGGGTCGTATCATCCCTCCGTGCGATTAGACTGTCTCAAAATTTATCTACGTCACTCCTTCTCAATTCCTTGCTTTCGTTGACATGTTTAAACACCTTTTTGAGTGTAGCAGCGCGTGCCAAAATTTTATCCTCGGGATATACAAATTTTCCTTTAATTCGCACCTCCTCCCCCCACCTTCCGCCGAGATTAGGGGATTTTATTATTTCGCAGATTTGGCACAAGCAGGCATGTTACGTGAGAGAGACAGATTCATTAAGTCGCGACAGACACGTGACTCGAAAAAAATTAATCATAAGGGATGACGTGGAAACGATAGAGACAAGTATTTGTAGGCTGGTCCCGGAAGTGAATAATAATAATTAACAAAAAATAATGAAAGCGAAATAAATGAGCGTGCGAGTGGCCCGAGAGAATTGCGAGTCCACAAAAAAAAAAGTGACAGGAAAAGCCCCGGGTGTCGGAAGCGGGAGGGGAGGACGACGACGACACCTGTTGAAAAAAACGACGCAAAGCGTCGTTACGTCATAATCAATTTTTCAACGGACGCTAATCGGGCCTCGAGCGTTTTTGTCCGGGCGAGGGTGGAAAACCGTGAGTGCCGGACATATGAAAATTAAACATTCTCTTTTCACGGGTCGTTGCGAGGAGAAGAACGGACAAAGTGAAAAACAAAATATTAGCCTCCACGAATTACACCTGTTGGGGGCCGCGTTGATGTCGAAAAATGTGAATTACCAAAGTACCCTAAAAATCCACTATCGCCAACGAGGATACCAAGAGCAAGAAAACAAAAGACTGTATAAAACAACTTTCGAGTCCCGCAGACTTTAGCCTGACGATTGGACGGCTGAACGATCGGCAAGAATCGTCGAGCGACGAAACGAAGGATAAAACGCAACAACGTACACTCGACGTATGTATGTCGCGAGTCAGTATATTTCAATAGACTTAAAATATTTCTATGGCTTCCCGCGTCCGAGCTGTGAGAATCGAGAACGTTCGATAATACACGTCATGCACCGTAATGACACATACTGTGGGGGTGGGGGCGGGGGGGCGTCCGATTTTAGCTTTCAAAACAAAAATTGCAGGATTAAAACAAAAAAATCTTTAACCTTCCAACGATAGGGCGTCATTAGCCCAGATCCCTGATAGACGCAAAATTTCTTATGGAGAGAAAGAAAAAAAACCGTCACTGTTGCTGACTCAAAGAAATAATTACAAATCGCTACGCGCATGCGCACTGATCCTGCAGTCCAATTCCAACGTTCCGCAAGCACATCGTCCTCGTATGAATATAACATGTGCCTCGTACGCGAATGAATTTTGAGGTAGACCCGATACTACGTTTTGCAAGGGAGAAACGCACGTATGAATGGAGCCGTAGGTATCGTCTGTATATGTATGTATACATATAATATACCCACGCATAGATATTTTACACGTGTACCTACCGCCCTTACGGTACGCACCCCTCCATACGTCATACGTGTACCGTATCCACGTGTGTACGTACATGCCCGCACACGACATACTCCCCGCCAGGTATAACAATGTAGCCTAATATACGTTTATAAACCCAAGGTACATAGTACCTTGTATGGTCAGGGCTCCATAGAAATCGAGGGGACACGTTCGCATTGAAAAGCCATATGTCGATGTCCCCTCGCAGCTGAGCCTCGCGAAAGCACATGGCGACAATAGGCGGGACGATACAGCGCGCGGACTATATTACAATAGTTTATTGACACTGTGCGACGACCATAGAGTAAGGAGGTCGCGCATACACGTGTGATAGGCAGGCACTACGTGTCGCCTATAGACATCATCGAATGCAGCACGGTGAACTGATCCGATTTAGCTTTTATTGTCTTAAGCCAATAGAAGATTTTTTTTTCTTATTAAGGGACACCCGACGTCACCGACGCACACACGATCCGAATCTCCAAAAGCAGACGCCACGTCGAATTCAACGTCGACGGTGTATTTCGCGAGAAGGAGAGTCCTTACGGAATTACGTTGAAAAATGAAAAAAGGGTTGAGGCCTGAGATATGCAAATTAAATCAATTCCAGCCCAGCTGTACGTACGTACGTATATATACGTAAATATACATATGCATGTTATGTAATACACAGCATATAATTGTATTGTGCATATTATGCGTATAGATAACAAGAGGCTTCGTGTATCGGACCCATTCGGATTTCATCCCCTACGACCCACGTGTGCTTAGACTAGATATATAGGTATACAAGTCCCGTGGTACACAGGAAAATCTATATAGATATACACGTACATGCATATAGATAGTACGGGTACGAGAAACTGTAGGCGGCCGACGTTGAAGCATATGGGGGCAGGGAAGAGGGTGATTTAATATCCCCGAAAAAGACAGGCAAGAAATCCTGAAGGGAAAGCTGGGCAACGGTGGCACCCGTGGGGGTGGGGTGGGGGGGGGGGTAGAGGGAACCCCTGGAAGCGCGGAATAAATAGAGAGGTAAAAATGGAAAATTAACAGGGGAGTAGGTGCTTGTGGGCTGTTATAAAAAAAAAGGATCCTACGAAGGGTGGAGAGGGGTGAAAAAAAAAGTGTAAGGGATGAGAATTTTCCTGGCACCTATTTCTTTTCCACGTATTTATTACCCTGTCTATGGGAACATATACGGTGGGTCTAGAGGAATCAGGAGGAAGGAATCTTTAAATTGACAGATGGACGTTTTTAATAAAAAAAAAAAGTTTAATTCGTATAATTCATTGCGGAGACGCGAAGATTTGAGTGTCGACGTAATTTGTCCTTTGTGCGAATTCGAAGCAACCCCTACAATTTCTAAGGGTCGTATTGTGCACGTACGGGGAAGGCTAATGGTTATTCGATAAAATTACGAAAGACACGAAATGCCGTCAGCGGTAATAAAAGTTTGAGAAACAACCCCCCCCACCCCACCCCCCACCACCAAAGTCAGAACCGACCGAAGACCAAATATACCGGCGAGTAGAGCGAGGGGTGGTGGTGGGTGGGGGGTGTTGAAAAGTTACTCGTAAAAGTAACGTATTCAATGTAACAACATTTAGGGGTGCGAGGGTGCGCCCTCGGGTTCAATCAATGAAAATTAAATCGATCCAAGGACTCCTGCACCCGTTGTTCGTATCTTTGTGCATTTGTGTACGGGGAGAAATTTCAACGAGGTCCGACCATCCCGCACCAGTAGTAGACCAGGAGCGTATAAAGAGGGGGGCTGCTGCTCCGAGCTCCTCGTAGGGGTAGGTTGCGGCCACCCCTCCCCCCCCCCGCCCCCAACTGGCAATCTCGTCCAATTGCAACGCGGGGGTAGTTCGCGTGATTTAATATCGTAAAACAGGCTCTAACACCCCGCAGAATCTCACTTCAGTTTGGGTAGCAAGCCCTGCTGCCATGGAATTCAACCCCAGCGCCACATATATAGATATACTCGAGACATGCCATAGAACTAGCAACCCCTCCCCCTCCATTGGCAATGGGGTACGAAACCTCCCTCAAACTGTATACTCGCCACCCCTCAAGAGAAGGACTAGCAGGCCGTTCAATATTGTTACATAAATTTCATTTCAATCTCATTCCCACTTACCCCCTCCCCATCCCACGGAACATACGTAGATACCGACTGGCGCGTCTGCTCCCACGGGAGACTTAGCGCGGGAACGACCTTCGCGTTTGAAATTAGCAGCGAGAATTTCAGTCCAAAAGTATACACAGGGGCATACGTCCCACTGAGTATCCCACTGTCGTAGTCACTTAGCCGCCCCTCCCCCGATTTACATATGTCAAACTACACTGGAAGCAGCGAGAGCTCCTCTCGTTCGTTTCTGCGGCGCCTGTTAAGTCGCAGAGTCCGCGAAGAGCGTCATCGCAGAAACAGTGTCCAGGGAGTCGTGTCCGTTCTCGTAATTAATCGTAATGGGCATTAATTAACAGGAGTCATGGCGCATCAATTACGAGAACGGTAGCGATCAAGAAATTAACTTAACCCCCCCGCCCCCGCCCCCTACCAGTGTATACGATAATTAGAATTATTTTCGATACCCCGATCCCCAATATGACACCGCAGCGTACCGGTTAATGCAAATACGTCAATTACCAATCAAAGGTTATCAAAAAAAAAAAAAAGGAATTTTGATCGATAAACAAAATTTTTTAATTCCATTAAGAATAAAGGGACCTCGTGTTGACCTCCCCTATTCCCCTTGTCCTCCCGACGCCTCTCGTACGGTACCGTCACGAGAAAAAGTATAAGCCCCGAGCCGTGCCAATCGGACCGAGTGAAAAGTTAAGCTCGAAACTTTCTTGCGAGAAGTGAAAATAAACGTCACGTGAAGATTCGATTGACAGACTTAGCGGACCTCGGGCATATCGATCCTTACGTAACGTCACGTACGCGTCGACACACAAAGTAATACATCGTTATCAGGGCCAGGTAGGGCGCGAGGAAAAACAGATAAGCGGCTACACTTTCTTTGAGGCACCATTGAATTCTCCCTGTTTCTCTGTTCCCCGTGACAGTTCGCCTCTCGTCGATCATTTCCCGTGGCACTGCGTGACGTCACACACGGTAGTAGCTAGTGCACCGGGGCCCCGATGCAGCCTGACGTTGCAGCCAGAGAGCTCGTTATATGCGCCTATAATCCATACACGACTGGCGAACGCATCGAAGAGCCCCGACGCCGATGGCAACGTATGCACGGCCGCAATTTATGGCGCTAGGCAAATTAAGCCCATAAATAATAGCGGACGATGCCAGACTCGAAATACCGTATTATCATTAACGGGGCTAATACTATTTTCCCGGTCTATGACGTCACGGCGGAAAATGCATTGGCGGCTACGTATGCGTTACTCGATTGTGTGCATCGGTCGAGTATACGGTCGGTCATTGGCGAATCGAGTAAAAAGAAGAAAATCGGTCAATTAAACTAGCCCAACGTATAATTGTATTACGTAATTGACTACTGACAGCGACGACGACGACACTCGAGTCCCAGTTCGTACCCGTTTACGGATTTATTTAGTTAATCAGTGGCGGCGCCACCGTCGCGTCGCAACTTCCTACAGACGCTTTTCCATGATTTCGTCGTGTCAATGTATCCGGCGCGTCTTCAGTTCGAAACTCGCCTTGAAAGCGTAGCCAAGTCGATACACGCCTGTAACGAGTCTCAACGCGTTTACCCAAGTACGTATAACGCATCCAGCAAACGATAAAAGTTCGTAAGTCGTACGTTAATGTACAAACTAAAGGGGAATCGGGCTGCACGAGAGTTCTCAGTCTTAGAACGACTGTATAATCGATCGTGGCCTCGTTTCAGTCGATAATCGGCAACTAACGTAACTTTGATGGTGGTTAACACCGCACGCTCCCCATTATCAAAGACCGCCCTCCCCCCCTCTGCTAATTCACGTGTAATTTCAAACTTCCCGAAGACCAGGTAAACTGTCTATATTCGAGACTGCGTGTAACCCCGTGCATTATTTCTCTGATGGGCCACCCCTCTATCCCAGGCCTGACACAAATTTCCCTTTAAAAGTTTTTTTTTCTAAATCACGTAAAATCCCTTTCCTCGATCCCAACTATATTTTCCGAGTCCCGTCCCGATATATCTCCCCACTCGCAAGCTCTCTTCCACGCTTTTAAACGCTGCCAAGAGACCTCGACCGACGCCCGAACCTAGGTCAACATGTCGTTGACACGCGTTCGGCCTCACATGGCACATATCGACGTCACACACTCTCCTCGTGCGGTCATTGTCACTAGAAATAATATCACTGACCACTACAGTCACGCCGTCAGTGAACGTAGCTGTAATTACAAAAGCCGACACGATGACGACCAGCAGATCCTATAGTCATCGCTGACGTATAGTCATGCATCGAAAAAAAATATATATACACACACACACTTTGAATCGAAGAAAAACAATAAAACGTGAAAATTTATTATCAACCAGTCAAATATTAACCATAATGACTATAAGTTTCCAATCAATAGATCGATAAGCAGTGACCCAGTATAACCACGAAATTGTTACGCAAACTAAAGTTACCGACGACCAATAAATAATTGACGTTTCATCCCCTATGGCATATACGAACAGGCTTATGAATATTTTCTACCAAAGTACCAGTCAAATAGTAAAAAAAATTCCCCCAAGAAAAAAAACCATACACATAAACACGTGAATCGTCAACCCAATGTACATACGCGCGATCGTAAAGAACTTGCCCGTAAATTTTATCGTCAAAATACTACATGTACGTACAGATCGATAAGTTTCCCTAAAGCGAGGTACGACATATTGCATTATATAGCTACGTCCGACACCAAAGACTTTTGCGCGGAGCGATATGCGGAGAGGGGACAGCAGCAGAGGGGAGGAAGGTGATATCCTGTATCAGCCCCATCGCGGGTTTTCGATACCGTGTGTGTACGTCATGTGTGTTGGAGGGTGAAAACGTACGTGAGCCTACAAAGCTGGATGACTCATAGACCGGGAATCCACTTTGTTCTATTGGTCTCTGCGTTCGTTCAATATATATATATATATATATATATATATATATATGCCCCCCCCCCCCCCGCAAAGGATCTGAAGTCACGTTCACACCGAATCCATTGCGACGTTGCGTATCTCGTATTTGTTCGCACCTCCGTGCCCATACGTCACATATAGAGACACGTCAGCGAGCAAGAGACAAGCAACGTGCGGAAAGAGTCTCTTTGAGAGAATCAAAAGGAGAAAAATAAAAAAGAAAAATTTATTCCGCAACGTTATTTCAAGAAGAAGAGATTTTTCTGCAAAGGAATTTCTCAAGCCTTTCCCCTTCTTCTTGTTTCTTCAGGGATACGCAGACACGTATACGTGGCACATACCTAAATGCACTCTGAGTTATGGTTAGGTTCCGTTGAGAGCACAAGGGAAAGAGGGACGGCGGGGAGGGGGGGGGGGGGTAGGCATCCGTGGGAAATGCATACTGAATAAATGCATTTAATCAGCGTGTGATATAACCCGCGTGAAAAAGGTCACGGTCGAGTCGGTATCCTCGTAGGACTGCCGTGCCGTAAAAAAAATTACGAGCAAGGGGGGGAGGAGGGTGGAGGGGTTAGAAATAAATACCTGCGATTATCCTTAAATAACTTCAATTATTAGTCTCCCGGTGAACCATTTTAATAATTAATCCAACCCCCGATAGCACGTGCATGCACCCTGCCCCTGCAGATACCCGGTATTCGTTAATTATGGCTGATCTTGAATTATACATACAAAAAAAGAAAGGTAAACAAAACCCTTCGATAAAATATAAATAAAATTTTGCGATAAAATCACAAAATACGTTGTTCCTCCACGCTCGATTATACCGCTGATGATTATAAGCGTCACGGCAGCATCCATCGACGCCATCTTGGATTTTGGAACCCATGCAAGATGCACTCGGTGCGTCTGCGTCTCGAGCTGCACGCTTATCCGTCGTTAGCGCCATTTACATTCCTATGTAATCTCCCTCCCCCCCCCGTCCCCCTACATCAATGATAATCTTCCCACGCGCGTTTCCTCGATTTCCCAAATTTCCAATATCCTCGAAGCTTCTGTCTGTTCGGTCTGCGTTGATCAAGTTCGCCATAAAACTTCCCGCCAGCGTATTTGAACGACTTATAGTTCGATGCCGTTAAAAGGGCAGTTAGCCAGTCGGGGAGTTAATGGCTGCGGCTGGACGGCTAACGAGTAGTTAATGCGAACGGAGCGTATAATACGTGAAGTAGGTGCGTATACGCGATAACTACACGTATGTATATAGGCTATAGTCGGTAAAACGATACACGAGGTAGGCGAATACAGTAATTATGTATACGGGCGTACCTGGGGTGAAGGAGAATGTAATAAAGGTGGCGCGGGTGTCGCTGAGGTAAAAAAAAGAAACAGGGGAGCAGTAAACGATTGCCGAGACGCCGTAAGTAGGAGGGAATGAAATAGAGAAACGCGTAAGGGACGGAAGGGAAAGAAACTATAGAGGCAAGAAAAGTGTATAGTAGGATATCATCGAGACATAAATATTTCAATGGCTCTACTGCCGAGCAGGACGAAGAGTCACGTGGTCAAGTAACTAAAGATTCATGGGGAAAAACAAGACAAAGAACTATCGAAACAAGGGGCAACAATGCCGAGGCAATCTCTCGATACTGGACACCCTGTATTAATCCGTAAGTCCAATTAATTTCCGACACCCAACGGACACGGAGTACATTAAAAAGCAGAAGCCCAAGGTCCACGCGGATAAATCGCTTATCGCGCAGACGATAAATTCAAAATCCCATCTTTTCCCGCGTCGCCCAAGTTTAACGCATTCGAGAACTGCGAAGATCGAAGGATTACGTAAGAATCGAAGAATACGATAAAATTCGAAAAATGCATGAAGAAAAATAACGTACTCATCCCGGGCGGGGTTTGAGGGAGATTGTCGCTGGCGACGATCCTGATACATAGAAAGCGGCTTTACCGCTGCGACGGCAACCGTTCAAAGGTGACTCTGGCAGGCAAGAATTGTCCTCGTGAACTGATTAGCGTCGTGTGGCGAAGAGGAAAAAAATTCAAGATAAAGAGATAACGCCTACGCGCCTATCTACCGTGAGGGAACGGGGGAGGAGTGACTAGGTGATAAGAGGGGAGGACTTGCGTCCCCTCCGTGTCCTACGTCAATCCATACCGAATCTAGTTGGGCGTAATCGAGTTATCTGACAATTTACCGGCCGTGGCTACTTACGTTAACGAGTCGCCACGGTCCTGCGGCACTCAGGGTTCCTTAGTTTGTTATGTGTCGGGAAGTGGGGAGGGGAGCGGGGGGCCGTGTACTATAACACGGCCCTGAAGTACACCAATCTCCATTACTTGAGCTCGTTACCGCGCGACTTCAAATCTTCCAGTCAGCCTCCGAGCGCAGTAACCCAGTCCGGTCTCTTAGAGTCTATCCGTCTCTGTCTTTCGTACGGGAAACGTCATTCGATTACACACTCGTACTCTCTCCGTCTTACACCTAAGAGACAGAGACAGGGATGAGGAGTGCGGCTCCATTACAGAATCCACTTTCGGCTTGGATATTTCTCCTCCTCGACTTCCACCCCCCCCCCTCTCTCTCTCTCTCGCCCCTCCCCACTCCGTGCACTTTTCACTTCTTTCTTCCGTCTTTATACGGTATACTCTGGTCTCTCTCTTTCCCTATCTCTCGCTTTGGTTTCAGAGAGCAAGCTCAGGTCAAACAGCAGTGGCCCGTTATTAACTCCCCCCCCCCACCCCACCCCTCCCCAGCGGACTTGCTCTTATCTCGCTCTCGCTAGCCCCCCCGGCTTAAGGGACGTTCGAATTAAAGGGATGGCCCCGGGTAACGAGGAGAGAGCATACGTGCCTGAATATTTTCGATAATGTTCTGTAACCTGACGTAACGTTCGATCCGTGCTTTTTTAAGCTTATCGCGAACTTCCTCGTGCTTTTTGTCCCGCTTCCTGCGGATTCCGCGCCTTTGTTTATTAATACTTCGTTAATTTGACTGGTACGAGATCGGGTGACAAAAGCTCTTTAATTTTCTTCTTTTGTTTGCTATTTATACGCGTCCCATGGTTTACACGAAGAATCGCGTAATTCGACATTAAAATTACTTTGCATATTAACTTTTCAATTTAGACCATACGCTTGAGAGTCACTTTTAACGGAGTAATCGGCCCATTTCATTCGTATAATTAGTTAATATATTTCGTTACGCTACCTTTCGCGGTTCGCTTACAAAAATACGAAGAAAAAAAAAAGAATCTGTCACGGAAGCACTTGTGGATTAAAAAAATAAAGCTGCACGAATAACGTGTACGTTAAATATTCCGGTATAGAAATTCCTGGTTGTGCATGTAAAAATTCCAACTTTCGTTTGCGGCCCTCGGTGTCGTTGTAAGATGACG
This sequence comes from Trachelus tabidus, assembly GCA_030142655.1. Taxonomy (NCBI): domain Eukaryota; kingdom Metazoa; phylum Arthropoda; class Insecta; order Hymenoptera; family Cephidae; genus Trachelus; species Trachelus tabidus. The sequence goes on along the minus strand of JARQTI010000393.1, from coordinate 2,522,004 downwards.
AAAAATGCGAGCACCCGCTATGTCGAGCAAGACAGTAGGAGGGGGAGGAGGGGGGCGGCGGCTGACGGGTAAGGGGACCGAGAGACACGTAAAAGAGGAAGGAGGAACTCGTACAAGAGAGTCTCGGGAGGAAAGGCAAGAATGCATGACGTCACCCAAACTATTGCCTCGCTACCTGAGTCAGCCGCGAAGCTTCCAGGAACAAAATAACGTCACGTTGCCGTATCACTGACTCGACGCAGAGAGAGACAGTCTCGCAACCTCTCGGACTGCTCATCCCCTTGGAACCTCATCCTTCTGCGTTACATTGAATGGTAAAGAAAAACAGGATCAACAACAAGGATCCTCGGAGACGCCAGGAGAGCCGGTCAAAACAACTGAGGAATCGTCGCGCGTCGACACGAAAACGTGAAAAAGACGATAAAATCGAACGAATCGGACGCGTTCGTTGCCCCGAGTCCAGTTTCCGCCGAACACGGGCACAACCGGTACAACATTTTTTTTCCGCCCGTACCAGCCGCAACGTCGGATTTCCTCGAGAAAATAAAACCTCGTTCGCACGGTAAAACAGTCCGTAGCCTAGGAGCCTGGGTCTCCCAGTCCCTGGTACAAAAATAAAATATACTAAGAGAAACCAAAGAAAAGAAAAAGGTTCAAGGACCTCGTAGAGCCAATAGAGGAGGTCCGGATGGTTCGAATCACTTCGCTTCTATAAATAACAAAAGAGACCAGTAAGGGCCACGAGCGAGCACATTTTTTTCACGTTCAGAAAGGGACTTCCGGTGCTTCGGTATCCGTTCGAAAGAGACCCCCCCACTACTGTCCCCCTAGCCCGACCCAAGCTATGACCTTGTAAAAATCGAGCCTGCGAATACACGTCAAACCAACAATGTCATTACTAAAATGAAGATGAACAATCCTGAAATTCTTTAAAAAAAAATCTTCATCCCTTTACAAAAATCATCCGATAAAAGACACAGCCTTTTTTTTTCACCGACGAAGCGTCCGCGAGGTAAGTCACGGCCGACGTTAATGACGCGTTCACGTCCAACTAAGCTGAAACAGTAATTTTTCGTGGCCGAGAATGTGCAACGAGAGTGGATGAGAAAGAGGGGGCCGGGGGGGGGGGCCGGTAACGTAAAGCTGTGTAAGTAACCCAGGTAGGTAAGGTAGGTAGCTGATTATAACAAGGGTGTCGAGTTAAGACAAGACCACGTTCTTGACAGTCGAGCGCCGAGGCGCTCTACGCGGGGACTAAGTATGGCCGACAGTGAGGAACGAGAGAGACAAGGACGGAAAGTAGACATGGCGATAAGTAACGTGGACGGCGAGACAGAGATGGGCATTAACGTGAAGAGACAAGGAAGCCTGAGTAAGAGAGGGGATGAAGGGGGGGAGGCGTAGACGAAAGAAGAATATATTTAATTCCTAGGATATATCGGTCGTTAGAGCTCCCAGCCACGTTTCACGTCCTAAGCACGATGTACGTACAGTCACGTACAAACTGGCAACTACCAGGCGCAGCATTTGGACTGACAAAAGGTAGCCGACATTTTGTTTTCATTCTATCTCTCTATTTAACGTCCCACTCCCTCGCTCACCCTCCCCCCCCGGCCCCCTCTTTCTCCGGCGACCAGAAACAAAGGAGGGTCTTCGCGGCACGCGAGCTACGATCGTACGCCCGACACTTTGGATTATCGTTACTGCCGTTGACGGGTAGTGACGTCGACGGGAGCCCGAACCAAGAAGATCGGATATGGTAGCGAGAGGATTCTTACGTTTCGTATTTTTTTTACTCGACAAAAAAAAACAGATTACCCTCGAAAAAGCAAGACACGCGAGCGCCATCACGGCCGACGAAGAACGGAAGTAACGAGACGCGAGCGAATCCTCGGCAGCATTTTTACTTCTTACGTAAACGACGAAAAATACGTCGCGTGGGTTTCCAGGGACGATTGGAAATATTTCATAGATTTTTCGAGCCGACAGTAACGGCTTCTAGCACGTTGCTCCGTCATACTCGTGCGACAAGGTTGTACGATTTTCGCGTCTTCGTGAGACACAAGAGACAGCCCTACGTTTTCAGGAGTCTAAGCGGTCTAAGGGAGACAGAAAAAACCCCCCGTCACCCGGAAACTGCCGTGTCTCCTGGTAACACAGAAAACGTGGCCTCGACCCAGCTAGTTCGGACTGTACCGTATAATAGCGTGTGCTACGGGACTCTGAGCAGGCTATATCAAGGCATTAGGACGTCTTTTCAAAGGAAGTTAGATGGAGCAAAGGGCTGGTGTAGGTTGATGCATCAAAAGCAAGGCGAAAGCCTGGGACGCCAGCTGCGACAGAGTCGCATACCCTCCCGGTACAGAGATTGCATCGGCGCGAGTTAGCGCGAGCGAGTGAATAAGAGTAGAGTCTGTGCATCGGTGCGAGAGAGAGAGAGACAGGCTGACTTGGTGGAATTCTGCAGATAGCCTTGTGGAACGCGAACCGGCTACCGTCATGGAAGTGAACGCACAAGGGTTAGGGGAGGGAGGAGGGAGGAGGAGGGGGACGGAGAGGGAGGGAGGCAGTGTTAACCGACCTAGAGCGTACACGCACGTAACATCACTATATGGGACACGTGCGATATGCATACGTGACATACGTGAAACAAGAGTAGACACGTAGGTAACAAAGGAAGATGCGGGAACCCCGAGGATATCTGTCAAAAATTCTGTATTTACCAGTTCGGCGTGCCACGAGCCAATTTAGTTCCAGTTTTCGCCACCGCGTCTTTCGGTTATCAATTTTCTAGGTACGGGGGGCCGAAGATGGTCGCTGTCTAGGTCCGGCCCCCCCCGGCCCCTTCCCGGAGACCCACAGACCTCAGCTAAAGAGAACGACTGTATCTAACCACGGAACGAGTTATGTCGAGTGCGTTATACTCGTGATTCGACTAATTGACACGGTTGAGTCATACCCGAGTCGAATCATTCGATAGGAATGACGAGTTCTCAGACAGCGTCAGTACTGAAGTCACTCGATTAGGTACGACCGAGCAGAGAAAGTTTGTGTGACCAAATTGAAAATGAATTTTTTTTCTTCACGGTTCGTTCAATCTGGCAAAAATACTTCGAAGAATCGAGAGGTCCCGTCGACGACCTAGAAGGGACCTGGGGGGGGGGGGGTCCTATGGTTTCGATCGACAAGGATCTCTACTGGTCTACGACGTCTCTAGACCGGATTGGGTCTGTCCAAGGACACAGGTGTCAGGGTCAATTTCATTAAGTTGGCAAGGGTAGTCCCCCCCCCCTCTCTCTCTCACCCCGCGAAGAAGACCCAGCAAGAGCTCTAAATATGATTAAACAAGTCCCAGAGGTGAACCTGAATTTCAAACCCCTTTGCCACCTGTAAGCCCCACGGATAGGGGTTCTTCTTCGGTTACCACAAGTGGCACCGGGTAAAGTGTCCACCGCCATCCCAGGACAAGTACCCAGGAACAAAATTAAGTACCCGCCAGGTTCTATAGTTACGTTGTTGATACGGAGAGCATTATCTCCGTACTGGATCGTCCTCTCTAAATAGGTACGTAAAGCGTCCGTTACTATCGGCTTTGGTGGCTATCGACAGGTTGATCTCTCTTGTTACGTGCTACGCGTGCAGATGAATTGAAACGCATGGACTTAGGCGAGTTTTGATATTCTCCGGAAACCGAGTACGAGCTATGCCGGTGCGATTCAAAGACAAAGGGATGACATTGGGCCCGGGCGCAACAGTGAAGGAAGTCTGGTAGAGATATCCAAGGATTTAACAGGGTGAGTCGGTCTTGTACCTGGAGATGATGGCTTTAAGTTAGAGTACATCCGTAGTTTCGTGAGGCCACAGTGCCTTGTTCGTCGATGTGAGAGAGAGAGAGAAGGAAGCAGTGTAGAAAGAGAGAGAGCGAAAGGGATGCTACTGCTAATCGCATAAATGTTAATTGACGATGGTTAATTAACAGAGTGAAGAAGCCAGCCTCTGGCGTCTCGTCCGCAGCTTAACCTGCTTTCAGGATTCGATAGGCGGTGGGTGTATTAAGGGTGTACTGTATAGCTGAATACGTTATATACCTATAACCATATACCAACCAATTTACCAGAGGGTGAACGTTAAGCGCAAAATTGTGTAGGCTGGACTGGCACTTTCGGTGCAGCGTCTCCGCTGGATGTTTCAAGGGAACTCTTAATTACGAGAGAGAGTCTTCTTCTGCCCCCCCTTCACGCGTTCCTTTTTCGATCCGGGATGCTCTTTCAGTGATGGAAAAAAAAAACACGCCAGTGAAAACCCGAGGAGAGCGTTAAAAGGATAAACTGAGTAACTGGAACGGCCATCTTCTTCGTGGGCGAGCTTAGAAAAGAAGTAACGGAGAGAGCGAGAGATATGTTCCAGGGGATGGTTCTTGTTTACTAGCCCCAGGGTGTGGTGGAGCGGCGTGAAAATGAAAAAATCATATACCTCCACCAGGGAACCCAAAAGGTTCAACCTTGATTCTCCTTGTCACCGTATTTCCTTCTATCGTACTCTCCTCTTCTGTAATCTACATGGCCACTGCCTCCACTTTGTTATTTCTCAAAAGAATAACACTGTGCTTTTTTTTATTGCGTGAACGATGACGTACAATTAAAGTGCATTTTTAAATTTTCACTCACCACTAAAGTGACTGACACAAAGTGTTTTGTATCCTTCGACGAAAACAACAGACACGCACTGACCGTTTACCCGTGTCTGGCCTACATTTAAGTGCTTCGTGTTATGTCGATTGAAAAGTTTGAATCTCCCGCGAATACCCGCCAAATCCGCCTAACGCTGTTTGAACGTTTCCGGATAGTTCGCGCGCTTCCCGACACAAACAGGTAACACCGGCAAATACGCTGCACGGCTTTCCGTAGACCGTGCACTGCCGCCATGCAAATTTGTTAGATACGACAAAGTTAGGTGGGATAGTCGTAAGATGCAGTTAAGATATAGCGTAGCAAGGATATAATCTACGGTCCGACAGCACGGAAGGGAACGGGACGTATAGAGACTACAGGGAAACGTATAGTATCGTAATACCCGTCGGAGTGGCTTATCGCGTCTTATCAAAGACTTCATTCAGTGTAATTCGACCGGATGGTGACGTAAACGGTTAGGAGTACACAATAAAAGATAGGCGAGATATGTGAATTAAATAGAAAAAGAGAAAAAAAAAACCTAACATTTCCGGAATGACGCTCAGAAGCAATTCCTCGCGTCGGAGTGATCGTAGGCGCGTGGCGCCGACCGTTAAGGTGAATTCACAGCGATGACTAATTTCCTAACGAATATATTTTCTTTCTCGTACGGGACAAAGGACCCGTTACCGAATTTACGGCTGAAATATCGTTGACAATGTCCGTAATGGGATAATGGCGGTACTGCTTTAGTTGGAACCATTGTCCGAGAGGCGGCGCCACTGACGCTTCTTCAGCGTAAACTTTGTCAACTACAAACGAACATAAACTTTCGGTAATTACTGAAATTTTAAAGAAACAAAATTTTCTTTTTTTTTAGGAGACTGCAAGCTCGGATAATTGCACGTGTCATGATTCCGATGAAAATTACGAAGACGCTACGAGTTTTATTTGACTTTGCACTATCCAGAACACAAAATTACGATATGGGCTGTGCCTATAAAAAAATAAACTATTTGCGTGCAACGATGCACGAGGAGCGAGTTAGCTAAAACTAAGTATAATCATATCAATACCTATCGTGGATAACGAAACAGAATAGATAACGGTGTCTGATAAAAAAATACCAGGAACGCGATTCCGAAATTTAGACTGTCACGGAATGGGGAAATTCGTATTTCAATAGTTTCAACGTTTTTTGGATAATCTAGTACACGAGGGGCACTTCTGTAACCATTATGGGACCCATGAAACGGGCCGGTCCTGTTTTTCAATAGTGCATGGACGCTACTGACTCGTACGCTTGCATAGTGTATAGTGTTGTGTGCACTGTACACAGAGTGCAGCTACACACGAGAAGCTGCTAGCGACCCCACCGACGCTCTTTGTCCCCTTTTGGATTTACGTTATTCCTTGATTTATTTGCCGGGAAAGCACAGCCATTTCTAGCGATTTCACTCAAAGTATCATTCCATCCCCGTAGAAAAATCGACATAATATTACATGCTATTATGCTACCAGGCTTTATCGTGTGTATACACCTTAAAACGATTCCAGAAGCACGCGCTGCTTACGTTAAACTTCCCGCAACGTTGTATACGTATAGATACAATAGACCTTCTGGCAACTTGTACAGACAGTTTGGTAGGGTAGGTTATATTTAGCCGAAAAATTGTGTGCATCGTTCTCTCGTAAGAGATCGATCGCTACGTTCCATAGTTACAGCTAGTCAAGTTAATCTATGAGTCGCTAAAAATTTTTTTTTTAAATCACGACGACGATAACAATCTTAAGTCTCGCACGAATACATTTATAGGATCGTTACACGGCTTAAAAATTATTAGCATAGGACGCTACAAATGTCAAGATTATTTTATCATTCTCGACTCATCCGACAACGCGTATAAAGTACGCTGGCAAAACTCTTGAAACCTGAGTGGATTGTGTACGGTTTTAACGTAGAACCGAGACGGCGGCCATATTGCCTGTATCGTAAGGTGGGCCCGATCGGTTGGCTAGTTAAGTAAAATCTGTCATGGAGAACAAAGCCGTGAGATGAAAGAGAACACGCCATCGCGTGAGACTCACCGGTGTACTGTAAATTACGCACCAAGTAACGTACAAAGAGAATTTAAAAGAAATGAAATAAACCAAGCCATAGCGTCTCTGCGATTCCGATTTACTGGAATTCCGTTGACGCATGCGCAGTAGCGACTAACGCCGATTTCACAGTTTCCCACGAAAAGCAGTCAAATCCTTACTCTCTCTTTCCATCTCTGCACTCGAGATAACAAAAAACCGAAGGAAATCTTCGCTCATACGAAGAGAGACAGAGAAAGAATGCCTAGAGTTTTTCAATTTCCTAAAGGTAAGTTAAACGAGCCTTTGTCACGTAGAGAGACTTGTCTATAACCACGGTGTACTCACCCAGAGTTCCGCAGACTAGAAGCAACAATAAGATGGGCCTCGCCCAGGCCCGGGCCGTTCCTCCCTGGGACTGCATTTCTTCTCTGTCCCCCTCTCCCTGGCACGATCTTCTTTCTCAAAGCAGTACCAGCAACTCTTCAAGATTCCAACGCACAATCTCAGGGATCACTGCCGTACGACATTTTTCGATAATTCTATCATCGCAGGGAAACGACTGACACAAGCACGTCACAAAGATCCACGCGAACGACGCTTCAGTATTTTAACCGACTATAGTATACAGCATATATACTTTTTATAGCGTCCCGAGCACACAGCTGACAAAGAGACAAGCCCAACCTCAACGCTACGCGCTCACTGAACCGACTGAACCCGAAGACGCTGTGACTCGTCGCTCTATCCCCACTACTTACTAGTCATCCCTAACAGCTCTGACCAACCAGATATAAACACAGGACTCCCTCCCGACGGTGAGACTGGGTGAGACTACTTGTTGATCGTCCAGGGACGAGTGTACTCACCTGGAGCCCTCGACAATTTCACTTACTTTGTTTTTACTCCTTTACCTTATTTCTTTATTCCTTATGACCATCCCATCGTAGAGTTTTTGTTCACGCTACTGCTCTACGTGGGATTTTCTGCTCGGCTACACTTATTGGACGGTTCTCCACAAGATTGAAGTACACATGGGGTTAGTGGAAGGAATTGAGGGCCCGGACGGCTAACGTGGTTAATTCGGACAATAGCGTTGATTCGTGGAGCACGACTGGAGATACTTTAATCGTCTGTCCCTGTAAATCACATCCATTAAAGCTGCTCCTGGCTCTTCTGAGGATGACGAGAAGAGACAGGGTAAGTACTTTTTAATTTTCAATTGTCCGCTTACCTTCGGACAGGCGATATTACAGGTTCTCATCCATTCCCACGAGTTCATTTTTTACTTTCTGTTTCATAAATTAACCAAGTGCAGATTATTTGAATCGTAAAAGGCTTCGTACTCGTGCATTCGCGGTCAGTTTCATTTCCGCTCTTGTGAAGACAATCTCAGAAGACGCTACTATCAACGTGACAAGAAGTCAAACTGGAATGTGTGACAAACGATACGTTAATTTCCCAAGCGGAATCGTAGGATGACTTCATTTTTCAATGAGCTTCCTCTCTCTTTAGTCATCTTATACCTAAATGGAAAATATTCTACGTTATTCGAAGTAGCAATTAACATGACTACTGAGCATAAGAGATTCAATATTTCTATGTCTACTATATTTTTATGTTCTTTAATACGAAAGAACATTCTTTAATCAAATCTAAGCGTACATGTTACACAAGTTACAATTGGTAATCGAGTCTTGACGTGTAAAAGGTTAGAAAAATCAGTCTGACAATATGCTTTGGCATTTCTGACAGTTTATTAATTTGAATATTTTTTCAAACGGCCACTTACCATCTCTCTCTCTCTTTTCTCTCTTATTAGCATATATAAGTTGAGCTATACAATCGACCTACATACATACAAGAACGAAATTGCATTCGGAAGCGGTCAGACGTATTTTGATTTGCATATGGCACCGCAATCTACCACGGGACGAACAACTGTGCTGTTTGCTATTGCATTTTGACTGGATCCAATGTATCCTGATACTTGCTACCAGTATAGCCAAGTATCAGCTAGTAACTGCAGTATGTATTTAGTACCGGCACGAGCATCGAATCTGTCTTTCATAAGAATTTACCGAGCCTTTCCATCTCGCAGCCATTCGTCTTCATTAGATTATTATTTGCAACTTCATATCTGTATGTAGACGAGCTATTTCGGTGTGCACGTTAAAATGAAATTTACATAAACTTACAATACACTAGGAAAATTTTCGATGAAAAAATCAAAGTCATCCTTACTCTCTAATTATAAATATGTAAAATTCTTAATTGTTTACTTGAAATCTATAACTTACCAAAATCTTTATTTATAATGCAGCGTACGTTGTCACGTGTTTGCTTCAGCGATATTATAGTTTGACTTAATTAGATCATAAGATGACTACTGGCTGTTTCACGTAGTAAAAACTAACATTGATTACGTTGTTCTGGGACGGGAAGAAAAATTCCAATCGGACTGTACAGTGCTGCAGCTACTGTTTTTCATTTTTCTCTTTAATTTTTTTTCAAATTCCTTGTGAAAAATTACAGATTCCATTTTCCTCCGTTACGCTGTTTCGATTGATAATGATATCTCGCTCAGGAGGACTCGATCACTGTCATAAAATTGATAACAAAGTATCTGATACACATCTCTATGTAAGGCTACAGTATGATTTATGGAAGACCTTAATATATGTATACAAATAAGTATATATGTATAATAGACAAATACAAGAACTTCGCACGAGCAAAGGCAGCAGCACTCTGTAAAAATACGGTTTCACACTGAATTAGAAAATGACGATTCGCGTGTCGTGCTACGAAACGAAGGCAGCGTTTTTCCAAAACCAACAAAACTTTCAATCAGTTCTTTCACAAATCTGTTAGTTAATTCGTAAGTATGACGAATATTTGTCAATCATTCGTTCTATGGCAATTCCGATTTTCAGGGATAAGACATGCGTCCCATTGTAAAGTGACCTGCGAAACAGAATTTTCGAAAATAACATTTTTTCATTTAAATATCGAAAATAGAGATTTTTTAAATTCACCGGTCTGTTTAGCCGATACGTCACTTTCTCGAATTATACAAATTTCTATAAATCAGACAAGTCTTTTCGAAAATCTAGTTTCAAAATTGGTCGTCGATCCGTGTAAAATCAATTATTCTATTTCGAAATTCTAGTAACCTAATATTCAATTTCAAACTGAATAAACATTTCATTTTGTTATTTATGCTCGTATTTTACTATTCAGTGCCGCACCGCGTTGCATCCCTTTATAAGTCTGTCAGTCAGACTCTTCCTCATCTGTATCACATTAATTTTTCAGCAATCAGTTAAAACATTTAACCCCGTACATTTCTGTTTATTTGACGTCCGCCAATATTTTTCATGTTGCTGATAACACTGGCTGTGAAAAATAGTAATTATATCCACATGGCTTAATTACAAATAAAATGTTGGAAATCGATAGAGCTTCCTGCGTAATAACCAAAAATATTTTTTTTATTTTCAGACAAATTCATAGCGCTTTTCAGAAAAACTCAATCATCCCAGAAATCGATTTGGCAAGATTCGATATAAAACAGAATATTCGATTCAAATATACCAAAACGGTTTATCTCCATTTCTTTTGATATTTTGAATTCTCCAACGAATCAGTAAAAATCGATCAGGTTATAGGAATCAATACTTTGCTCGTAGGTTTCACACGAAATAATTAAAGCTCATTAAAAACAGCATATACGCTTTTCGTTTACGAATCTACTCTTGTCAGTCGAATATTTGACATTCGTGAAATTGCCAAATTAACCCCCCCACCCCCTACCCGCACAGTTCCCCCTGGCATTAACTCTAAGCTTATATCTTTTAGCGTCCCTCTTATCGCAATACCCCAGGAGGCTCTTTGGCAATTTTTACAGCCATTAATAATTGTTTCACTCTCCCCTCGGTTATACCTGTATACACGTAACAGTCTATGGCTCGACGCCTGCAATAACAACCGAGCACTTTTAATCCCACTTCGTTGAACAAATTTAAAAATAAATAAAAAAAATGTTATTAAAACTTATACGTAACACGTGCCCTGCTACGGCGTAATCTACCAAAGTTTTAAACGACATAGATCTGGTACGTTCGTTTGTGTAACTTCCTGCATGTACATTCTGATTGCAGGGGTTGAACGGAGTAAGGAAACGGCCAGGAAGAATGAGGTAAAGGCAAAAAGGAAGAATACAACTATACACTGAGAAAACAAGGAAATTAAGACTGGACGTGAGACCGACGCAGCGCGTCGTGACGGTGAAAAAAAAGTAAAATTGAATTTTTACCAAGGAACACACCTGTATATATGTATATATGATTGGTGTATACATGATTATCCGTAGGAAAAATAAATTGCATCCGAAGCGCATGGAGATACGATCCTTTTAAAGGAATGGGACATATCCCAGTATCGTTATTATGCATATTCACACGTAGTGGCGGCACTGATAACTACGGTAATCAAGAACACGCTCGATTCAAATGGAAATATTAATTACATTATAATCACGAGGATTTATCGCGAATTAATTGTGCGTGTACACAGAGCACAGTTAACGTAATGATTTTATTATATAATTATAAATGAATTACGTAGGATCTCATTGATTTTATTGATTTACGATCAACTCTATTGCTGACGGGAAAATCAAATTGACTGTGGCTCTTGCGATGATTTTAACAAATCAATTTACCGCCGAGATGCCGATGTTGTATCCTAGTTCCTGAAATAGATCAGACTCAATATTGAGAGGAAGACCGAACGGATAACGGGGCTGAATAATTTACGTAACACGAACGATTCTACGAATTTACTGATAAATAGATACTGCCAAGAATTACCGTTCATTGATTAATTGTCAAGTCCAGCCGTTGCCTCGTTATCAAAATTATATGACAACTGGAGCAAAGCGCATTTCGAGTGCGATCGCAGCTGTAGAAATACATTTTCATGCTGGATATTTGTTTTAGAATTCTTTTACATTACTTTTAAACCAACAACGATCTACACGGATTAAATATTCCTTGTCTAAACCTCGATCAGTCTCTCCGGCCCAACGACGGTTTCAAAAATCAACCACTGTTTTAAAACCGAAATTAGTATTGTATATCCATATTAACCAGCTATTTCATATATATGTACAGGATACTCACAGTTTAACAGTCTCGCAATGACTCTTTAGTTCGATTTGCGTAGTAATATATAATACAAAGCGTGTACACGCTTGGGAATTCGTGAGTTATACCATTAAATCGTTAATATTGTATATAGGGTTACTTAGGAGTATTGCATCACATAAAGTCGACTCCACCATAAAGGCGCCTGCCCATGTAAGTCGTAAGAGTCGTACGACTAACACCAGTGGATACTGATTGGCTGAATTCTTCATGAGGAAGAATTTTGACCAATGAGGAGCCTGATTTGCCGAACTATTTACGAGCAAGTCCGACAGTACGACTAGACCCGTGACAGCTCCCTTGTCATAACCAACAAATAAGTTTATCATTTTACACGATTATTGCGTAGTTGCTGTATAATAATATAGAATTTGTGTGGCCGATACCTCAGTTACAAATCGTATGTGCCGGATATACAGTTGCTGATAATACCAACTGTTCGCCGTCGAAGATCCGGATATTCCCGGCAGGATACCCGTGCCGCAGGGTACTACGATGGAAAAGAGACAAAGTTAGTAAAATTTGGATAATATATAAACGTTTGGTTGTCATCGAAAATTCAGATTAAAATATACAATCCACTCGTCCGTTACTAGAGAATAAAAATAACTCTATACTTTATACAATCTTGAATTTCAAGAGGGCCTACATTATCCGGTGTCTAATGTAAATCCTATGTACTTATTATCTGATACTATTCAGCCCCAGCGTACATGTAAAAAAGATCATCAATTTCTCTACTGTCTTATGTCTAACCTTATCTGATGTTTAGTATCAGACTGCGAAGTCTTCGGGCCAAATTCCTTAGGGTGAATTCTATTGTCGCCAAAGGGAATTACGTCTTTGTACATTTTACGTGGCAACAGACGCGCACTGCTCTGTTTGTATCGTCCATTAGCGTAATACGATTAGGCTGTAGCAGATTCCCGTATGAAACTTTTCAGCAAGTCCCTCAAGTTACCTTAATGTGCTACGTGAGTTTGGGTTTGATACGGGTGTTAGGTTAGGTTATGTTGGGTTGCTGTTACTGTAATTGAGGTTAGCTTCGTTGCGTGAACTTCTTAGGAAAACAGGCGCGTGCCTATTTCTAATTTTTCATTGAGGAAATAATAAGCGGAAAAGTCCTGACGTGCGGAGTACGGGAGGAGCTTCTCGGTGCTCTGTCCTGTCGTTTGGCCATTTTTCTTTTTCTCCTTTGCAAAGCTGCGCGGGGACGTGATTCCCTACGTTTCTGAAATATATGTATATCAAGTGCGTCGCGTTATGCATACAATTTTTGTGTCTTTCCAATAAACGCGAGAGGAACGTATTGTTTTCACGTAGAGACGAATTCCGTGCACATTGCATATATATGGGAATTTAAAATCGTATTCTGGTATCTAAGCCATTGTAATGCTGGAAGATACATAACCTAATCTAATTTTACTGCAAAACCTTTCGATGAATTCTAATGTACAAAGCCGAAATCAGGTGTGAACAGACTTTAAAGGGCAAATAATATTGCACAAGCTTTTTTTAGTTAATTTGCAGTAAAAGTTTGTTAACAGTGATAATATATATGAACAAATATTCACCAAAAAATAAAACTGTTATCATTTTTGATCGTCATTGACAGATATGGTCTGATTACTCATTTTGAAAATAGCTTGATATCAAGTACTGGTGATTTCTTTTTTATACATATTTACACTCATAATACACATTTTGAACTGAGCAAATTAACCGTGAACAATTATATTTATTAAAAAGAAATTTGTAAAAATTACATACTACCATAAAATTGTAATAGAATGAGTTTAAGGGTAGTTAACCCCCCTGCATTGCAATTGAAAAATTGCACTTTGACAGTATCTGGCATTGTAAATTTTTTAATTTAATGATCAGAATCGGTTTCAGTGATCTCCAAATCCTTGGGATAATAATACATGAGGATTATTCTCCAATTAATCCCATTGAAATATCTCGACTGGAAATATGCGAAACTGCGGAAACGGCTCTCGAGGAGCCCAACTTTGGAGATTGAATTCACCCCCTAAAAAAGTTTTTCGGCCAATAAAAAAAGCATGTGTTTCTCAGATTTTGATGGAGAAAAACATATTTCGAAACAAACGAAATTGGAAAACGACATCTGAGGTGTCTTCCTTGGTAGTATCGACCGTCGGATTTGAATCGATCCAATATATTATTATGTCTACCTGACGTTGTAATATATACCGGATGACATTTGCATAAATCCCTTTTAAGCGATAGAGTATCGTTCCCGTGCACGTTGATATGTTAGCCATGGGCCTTGTTTTCTTTCAATTTGACTAATTTATCAAACGAATGGAACGACTGTTTGAAAAGTAGATTATTGCCATGAGGAAATTGTGATATTGCTCTTCATGAATAATCTCTTTATATGTATGTACAATCTATAGGTGCAGTGATTGTGGCGGTTGATTCAAAATAATTTAAAAAGGATTTTTCAATTTCATTACGTTCATGAAAATTGTTATCTGATAGAGATTGACTCGAATCAATTCAAAAATTATTTTTTTATTTTATTTCACTTATTGAAGTTTGGTAGTTGGTTTTTGTACTTCTACCACCAACTTTACATCTTGAACTTCTTCTTGTAATAAAAAAACAAGATGTCGCGGGTGATCATAAATACAAATTAATAAATCATAATAAAAATAAAAGGACGTTATGTACGAATTTTGAAAATAACAATTAAAAAAAAATAACGGCCTTCTGTTTATCTTTGCTAGAGCAAAACTTTCTATTGTGGCATTATAATGAAAAACTATGCGTACATAAAATGAACCCCAATTTTCATATAAAATGTGTTCCTCAATTCGCGTTATTTTCCGAAGGGTATATTGAAAATTATATGTCACAATTATTCATTGGACCAAAACCATTATTCTACTCGCGCTGCTTGCATTTAATTTTGACAAAACTCTAATCGAACATTATCCTGTTCATTAACGTCGAAGTATAGGTAGGTGAGCTTTCACTTAAAATCCTTGTAATAAAAATGACCGAGAAATACAAAGTTCATCGCAGGAAGCTATTAATTATTTTTTATATTTTAAATCGTATCTCAGTACGCGGGGGTAACCAGTCAATTTATATTATTTTTCTTCCACTCAACATGTTACGAAATATCTTTTTTACTTTTCATTGTGCAACCGAATAAAATATGTGTCTAGGTATACTACGGTAAAGTATAAATAAAAGTCAATAGAATCCACCTAAGTAATCTTATTATTGTGTCACCCAGTATACACAGATGTTACTCAGCAGCTATCATAACCTATTCAAATACCAAGATACGGAGCTCAAGATTCTCTTACATTTTTGGTGTAGACTAACCTATGACATAAGCAAAAATTAATTAATCCAACTCAGCAATTACGTTTGTCATTGTATGTACAGCCTTGTTAAAAAAATGAAAGAATGTGAAATTCGTGATCTTAGTAACACATTAACTAGACATTAACTTTCATTTCTCTAATGATGCCACCCTGTTCTGATTCATGAATCCCATTCACAGCCAACTTCAGTTGGTACGTTTGCCGTGAATAACCCTGTATAACGTAAGCAGTCAATACTCAAACCTTACATGTCTTTGTTGTGAATCCTCCTGCGATCGAGGGCACAGGCCATCAGAAAAACAGAATAAAATAAAATTCTTAAATTGTGATATTCGATAGTCTTTTCTGCAATTCTACCAAGAAAAATTCGTATATAAATATACAATCATACGTTTCCAGTGAGTCTTCAATATTTTAAAACCCGGTGAACCACACTGAAAAGAAATGACTCTATCCAAATCATTTTCCTTTTAAGCTCCTTGCTTATGCATTAAGGGTAGCCATCGGTTTAGGTGCACCTACATTCTTAGTGCATGTGCAGTTACTTATCAGGAGCTCTTATACTGTGTATTTCCAGAAAGCGTGTACGTGCACGTTTGCATTATTCCCAGCACTTACCCTAGTACCATACAGAGGTATAGGCAATACGTATAGATAAGGGAAATTTTCGAGGAGCAACTATCGCTCGATTTATTCCACATTGACAGTTCGAAACGATTAATAAAGAATCCGACGGCGGAGAAGAAGGCCAGAGGACTTACCGCAGAATGAGAAGGCTGTGGCTGCTGTGGTTTTGTAAGCGGCCATGGAAAATTCAATATTTCATTTTCGCATTCGTTCCCCCTGGAGGTTCCAGAAACGAAATAGAAAAGTTCCCCATGTCGATCACAGTTTGCGATATCCGCATAGAAGAGCAACGCGGCAAATGGCGGCGGGCGACATGGCCACGACATCAAATATACATGGACCCCTGGAACTTCTCTTGCACGAACGTAATGGGCAATTCCTTTTTAAGGCCATTCTACAATGCAACGGGATACGTATCGCGGAACGTATAAGCGGAGCGATATTCAACTTTATATTTCCCTAATTTATTACCATTACCAACTCTATAGACGAGGTCATTATCAATATCGTTAGAGAAATCAAATTTCTCTACTATAAAAGTCATCGCGATATTAAAAATGAATTAATGATGTACTTATCCATATGAATAAACGCATACACATTTTTTTTTAATATTTATATATTGACAGATACTGACAGGTGACAGGTAATGACGTTTCGCGTATGAAAATATTGGCGGTGCAATTGTTTTTTTACGTGAATACGTAATGAGATACGGAGTACGGAACGTGATGAGCACCATCGAGCATGCCCCGTTCCGTAATCTGTAACGGATTAACGTGAAAAAAACAATTGCCCTGCTCGGTTTTAGAACGATTTTCTCCTTCTTGACTGGAGGATCCAATGGAATTACGGAAATATAAAGTTGAATATCTCTCCGCTTATACGTTTCGCGATACGTATCCCGTTGCACTGTAGAATGGCCTTTTTGATTCTAAATTTTTAAATTTTGATTCTTTCGTACTTTGACCGAATTATTTTATCTGCGGCGGTAAATATTTAATGGCTTCTTGGATTCTGAATCTCTCGTATTAATGTTACCGGATATCGGGATCGTTTAATCGGCTTTTAATCCTTATTTTGGAACGAGACTGAAGATAATATTCTTTGAATACTTCTTAGATTGTCAGCTACTGGATATTTCCTGTCGGCTATCTTTTGGCAGCTGTCAAGTCACTTGAAATTTGGTACATTCGGAATAATGCAACAGTGATTTGTATATTATTTTTGTATAAAGAGTTTAAAATTGTGGTTGAATACATTGACTTCAGATTTACGCTTTGATGCTGCGACCATCTGTTGTTTCATAGAAGTTTCTTCGCTGCTTGTTGATTATTTCTGTTTTATCTACGAGGAATGGACATTGCTCAGTGGATAGTTTACCGTCGGAAAGTTAGCTTCAAAAAAAGGAAATTTCTATTTCTAGTGTCTAAAAAAATTGCTCTATAAGTGCTCCCTACGTTTTCGTAATTGCTGCGCTGCTGTTATAAAATAATCAGAAAATATTTATTAAAAAAGAAAAATATTTATTGCCATTACAATTTTTTAGGCACTAGAAACATATATGCTTTTATCTTTTGCCGTTAACTTTCCGACGGTGAAAAGTCTGTAGTAAAACAAATTATGAAGAGTCGAAAACGTAATTTTTACTATAATACATAAATGTTTTGCTCGTTATCATTAAAATAATAAATAAACACATATTGACATTGTTAGCATTATTACAATTAGTTAAGCTAATTAGAAATCTCTTTAAAACTATCAACAGTTCCACTGTCGGCTGTAGATTTTCACATATAATTAAAAAATTTAGCTAGCGTAAAGCTTAAATGTCAATTTTGTACAATTAGAAATAACGGATAATAAATGAAAATAAACTTTTACTAATATTCTGTACAAGACCACTGGGTCTACCTTAAACGATTGTTGCACAGTGTGATAAAAAAACTCCTAATATATTGTCAGTTTACCATAATTGGTGTCCAATCCGGTAGTGACAATGTCAATAACCTTCTTCTTAAAATTGCCAACTCTAAATAATTTAATTATAAAATTCTAAATGTTATTACTTTTGAAGTGTCAATACTGTTTTTCCTCCGGTCATGAGATTTGCCACGTATGGCGGCAATGGAGTAGTGAGTACACGACGTTCGGCTAGAGTTATTAAAAAATTGGCGACATGGGTACTTCGAAATTCCCACCTGTGAAAAAGAAAAATAATAAAAAATTAAACAATAATTGTTGTATTTCGAATATCTAATTCAAATCCATCATGCGTACTTAGTTGAAATTTGTTCCTTTATTAACTTCCTAGGTAAATCTTCGGATGAACACTTTGGACAATTGATAGCAATCATTTCAACAGTTGCTGGACTTTCTCCAAAGCATTTCTCAATGTATCCACGTCTATGCTTATGTTGAGTGAAGTCAATTCCAGTACTCCTGAGAAATGCGAAAAGGTTAGACCCCAGATTATAGATGAAAATAGTACGGTAAGTACTTTGTAATAATAAGAAAATTATCTGTACCCTACAACTGGTTCCGGTTCAGTGTAAGTGACAGGGGTGTCCACAAAGTCAGCATGTAGAGCACCTTGTTTCTTTTCATGGAATAGTTTAATCAATGACTTAATGTCTCTTCCAGCTAGTTTTAACTCTCGACACTCAGTATAGTTAAGACTTTTTACCAGTGCGTTAAGATACATGCTGGATACACCCTTTTTCGAACTGAAAAAGCAGTTCTGTCTTTGAAACAAGACAAAGAATGTCGGCATCATCTTCTGCCTACGTCGAGCAGCTCTTTTTGGCTTCTCATTAATTGACACAAATGTCATGCTATCATGACACACCACACGGGTCACTACGCGAATTTGATGCTCCATAAAACTCGCTATGATACGATCCTTTAGCTCGCGATTAGTTAATAATGCTGGTCGTTCATTAGCAGGACGCAACTTATAGCCATACCAGGTTCTTCTTTTAGAATGCCTGCTCACGTCTAAAATATAAACCATGAAATAAGTGTATATACAAATTTTTCTTTTTAGTTTTAGATAATCATTGTGGTACCGATTCAAGCCACTGTGTATAATCATTACCAATAACTTCTAGTGTGTATAAACGCTCCTGTAATTCATTTTCATTCAAGCCGGCATTCTAGAATAGGACATAACAGAATAACATTGAAGATATGCTTGATATGTTCTTTCTTTTCTAATTATAGAGTATGATTATTGTTATTTATACTCACATCAATTTCTTGCTCAATAACACGTAATACGTTTGATACAGTGAAACTCTCATGTTTCTTTATTAATTTTGATCTTACTGTATTCCATGTTAACTCTGGGAAGCTCGGTAGCACTGCTGATTCGAGCTCTTCAAAGTGAAAGTGTTTTATTACCGAGTATAGCTTGAGCCTTACGTTCACTAATGCTGTAATAAGAAAATAAAACATATGTATACCTCTTATACGGTGCAGCTTATATATAAAGAAAACTAATATTTTTATTTATTTTTGTTCATATCAGAAAAATAGACTGACAGTGCGCGCCAAAAATTAAATTTATCCTGATGAAAGGTTATGAATAAAAGTCAACATTTTATTGAGTGAGACAAAATGTTTAACGTATATAATATTTCTTTTAATATTCTAAGTTAATAAATCTATGAGAAATCATTAAACTCCGGTTGGGGACCGTTATTTCTAACCTCTATTGAGATTCAAATTCGATAAGCATCACAAAGAATAATTGACTAGATGATTTAAAATATTATCTTTACTTACGATTAGGCATATTGATTATTTTTCAATACTTTCGGTGTATTTGATTAACCCAATAAAATTAAAAACAATATACGGTTCTTTTTCAAATTAAAATCAGCACCAAAGTTCAACGCGCAAACGCAACAGTTATCCCGCCAATCCATGACGTCATTGCACCACCTTTTTCACGAATAGGGAAATTAAAATACAGAGAAGTTATAAAAGTTTGTATTGCGGTCTCAGTGAATTGTACATAATTGTCAATGAGATATTGTAGCCAACGAAAATTTATTAAAAAGATTAATCCACATCTCACATTTAGTAATGTAATGAATCAACCATTCTCGCGTGAAATAACGCTTTTCAAAAATAATCAAAGATAACACTCAATACCATTTTGTAATCTAATCTGACAATAAGAAGCGTTATCGAATTTTATCTTTATTAGTCGAAATCAGAGAATGAAATCTGGCTCGTAATTAACATTAAAAAATTATATAATTTGAAGAATAATGGGGAATCGCACTAAATAGAAAAAGTTAAAACACTCATTGAATCAAATGTACTGAAATATTCTAAATAATGTATCAAAATTTAACTTTCAAATGCACCTCTGCGTACAACCACAACAAAAATTTCTCTAAATAACCGAATAAATCCCTAGAATTTCAGTATTAAGTTCCCTAGCTGATTTGAATATTCGCAACAATCGTCATGATACCAGAGCAAATAAATTAGTGAACCGTCACTGAAAGGCCATTTCTTGTTATATTTTAAAGAATTCTCAAGATCTTTCCGTCAATAAGAATATTTATAATAAGAACAGCTAGTATTAGAATACTCCATTTAAATAAACAACTAATCTTTCCAGTTTATCAATCCATGTCCCACGTGTAACTTCGAGACGTTAATGCGCATGCGCGAACTTGCTGTTCGAGGTTATAAATACAGCAACCATTCATTCGGTGGAAGAAGTTGTTACGTCGCACTTGTCGCATGATGGCGCAACATGTTGGTCACTCGCGTATGCCGGCTTCTTTTTTATTTGTTCTCGCAGTTTTTCACCTAACGAATGCCAACGTACTGGCGCAAGTCAGTACGTTCGGTCCGAGAATAAATTCAATACATATTGCGAAAAATGAAGAATTACTTAAAGAATCGGGCGTCGATTCTCTCGCGCTTGTTATCAGGATCATCGGTGAGGATCTCGACAAGGGGCTCGAACTGCGCTGGTCGCCCGACGTAGACCAGTGTCATCACGATTATCCCCTTTCTACGGTCTGGATTGACCCAAAAGGACATGAAGCCTTTATGAGTTTTGCGAGTGCACCTTCTGTTGATATTAATCCCGTCTACTTCTGTATTCGGAACGTCACTGGCGATGGAGAACACTGGACATTTCTTGGGAGGAGTTTAATTATTGATTCATTCTCGCTCGATGGGTAAGAAAGTTTGTGTTGAACGTCAATCTTTATGACGTGTTTCATAACTTTTTTAATTTCTTATGGAATTCTTTTAATTGGCAACTTCCTATTTGCTTTTTATTGCATTAACTTCTGTTTCTTTTTTTTGGACTATGTGATGGTGTGTGTTCCGACGGATTTGGGTTTTAGAATTGGCACCTCTATGTATTAGGGTATGATAGGTTTTATCAAAAATCTTTTCTAATATGGTATTTTTATTTTGTGAGAATTCGCATGAGCGAGTATATTCTAATAAGTGTACGAGGAAGTTAAATATTTCCTTAAAATTCTTTGTATTTTTCTTTACCGAAGCATAATTGCATCATGTTGCATCGTAAAGATAAATTGTATTTTCTTTTAAGTAACATTGTAACATTTGTCTCACACTAACAAATTGCATGTCTGTTTCTATTTCATAATAATCTCATGAATATTGTCAGTTTGATTTAGTGACTTCTGTTTTGCTTAACAAAGCTCTTTCCTCGTTATCACATAATTATTTATAGCGACAGAAGTATTCTGGCATTGGAATCAATGAATGAAGACTCCTGCTATGTGTACTACTTGTAAATCTGGTTGTAGGTGTCTCATGTAAATATTAAATTTCTTGGCCAGATGTCTAGATATAAAAGCTTATGTTCATAAGAAAATTGTGTACTTAACAAATTTGCATATTAACATTTAAAAAGCTCATGTCACAACTATCACTGCTTTTGGTGACCATTTTATTTTCGTTTATGAAATCGAAATACAAAACTATTAATAAATAACATCACAAGTAATTTTTAGTGATGTATTCCTTAGTTAAACTTTTTGAGATGACGCAAAGTATATTCACTAGAACCAAAGTCTATCATACATTGACATACGATTTGAAAGTCACAAGACAAAAGATAAAAAATATGAATTCCAAAGTTAGCACATATGCTCTTAACATAATTTGTAAAATCTTAAGGGTCTGCTTCTTTTTCAGCAGCCTTGACGTGTGTTCCCTGTCTGGATATATAAATAGAATTTCTGGTCTACATTTTTGTGATCCGGATAGGTCAATTTTAAAAACTTTAATAACTAACAGAAAAAAGATAATTTTTAGAGAATCTAAGCACATGCTAAGGACATCATTACTAGCAAGGAAAATTTTTTTGCATAAATTTATTTAGATTCTGCTTTGTTCAAGATCTTATTCAGAAATGTTAAGTAAATGAGTTTAAAAATGAAGGACTACGTACAGATTTTATGGAATTTTACTTTCTATAAAATTGCCAGAAATAAAAACTTTTTTTATTTCATAAGCGTCTCAATAGCCACCATTGCCAAGCCTTAAAAAAAATTTAGTTCCACCGCTACGGTGTATCAATGATTTTTTTCAACTTTTTCCACAAATAGGCTGGAGCGCCATTACGTCAACGATGTGGCATAGACGTACATCAATTCGGAAGGCAAAAAACAAGTGTCCTGTGTACATACATGGTAGTGTATTTACGGCCACGTGATCTAGCATGCGCAGACATTATTTTTCACAATCCGAATTAATATTAATTCGGTCCATGTAATTTCGTTGACGTAATGGCATGTGAGCTTATTTGTAGAAGAAGAAATGAAAATAGAATCTTTGGCACGCCATAGAGCAAGAACTGTACATTTTATGGAGTCGTGGCTATTGATTAGAAGCTTATGAACTATGAAAAATTAAAAAAAACCTATCCTGGAAATTAAAATTAAATTATGATGATCGATCAAGTTTACATAAAATTTTTTGATAGATTTCCAATTGCTTTCATCGATGCGATGACTCATCGAGCTGCTTACTGTTGCTGACGGCTTCCAGAATAACAATTATATCGCACTACATTGCATACAGATCCATTACTGCTTATTTTTGGACAGTGACACAGTAATATTGAGAAATTGTTTAACTAAGGAGCTGCGTTTGTCAACTCTACAATTAATTTGACCCTAGTAATACTCTTGATATGTTAGTAGATTAAAGATGGTCAGAGTTAAGAGGGACAATATAACGCTGAGGAATTAGTGAAGTAACAAAAGGAATACGTTTCAATCTCCCTCGCCGAGTACAAATTGCTTCAAGACAAATAAGAAAAATCCTTAGAAGAGGCTCAACGAGATTTAAACGATTGTAAAGGCTTTTTATAATTAGCCTTTCAGCATTTATCTCGTTTCCTTAGATACCCTTGATCTCATTTCTGAGGTTTTATACAACTGTATATACAGTATAAAACTGAGTACTCTTGGATCTCAAACGAAAATTGATGCTCAGATAATGATTATATTCAAAGAACCTTTTTTCGTAGAACAGTCGTAATTTATTTATCATAATTTGATATTCATTGTAAACATGAACGATAAGGATATTCCTGGTTGGCCTTGACCTATTCCATCTATATCAGACAGTCTTTGCACATATCTGCAAACTCGTGCGCATGTACAAGGGGCCGTACACACTTTTGACAATGCTTGACAAGCATATCGTATATTTGTAGCTTGCACTTTAAATAACAAACTCCAGAGAACGTGAAAATGCGAGGAAAAATGGCAGGGCACTCAAATTTATCAGCAAAATGTCATAGTTCGTTGCCATATAGATTGAGGAATATTTTCTAAAAGTTTCATGTCAATTTTCTATAATACATAGAGTGACGCACCGAGTACTATAATTATCAGTAATCAATTATGCGATTACACTCAGAATATATTTCAAGATTAGATCCTCCCCTTATCACCGTTATCTTTCATTTCGATCTTCCCGGTTGTTAAAGATACCGAGCATCCCTGGATCCAGGAATAACATAGGGCGTTACTGTTCCAAGTGATCACAGAAGGGATACACCGATATTTTTATATTAAATAAGGGTGCGATTTTTCCTACCGTTGAATACCGCTACGAGTCACCGTAAACTGCACAAAACCAGATTTATCTATCTATAGTAAAGGCCACGTGCGCGTCTCCTATCGTACGACGTCTGCCGTATATATCTGTACGCACGAGTATTAAACACAGAGACAATGTTAAACTATAGGCGTAGAAGCCAAATAAACTTTCGCCGGATTTTAAAAAGCGTGGATTGCTATTGCGCCTTTATACGTGGTGTAAATTATACAATAAATCCAAGAGTGGAGGATCCGTATGGTGTTGGAGAATTTGGGCGTAGGCAATAGTAGCTATCGTATTCTTTTTCATAATTAACGACAACCCACATAAACAAGGAGAGTCCAGAGAGAATCCAGAGAGCGTTTGCAATTTTTTAATTAATTAAATAATTATATTTTTTTGCCGTGTTTCAGAATTATTCGTCGTCGTAGAAGTAATGATTTTGGTCCGGCCATTGGCGAAGGAAATAAATCATCAGCAGCTGTACCGGCAACCGACGAAATCAGGATCGAGGGTCTTCGAGTGGAGTTCACTGATAAGGAACCTCGTATCTCTGAGGATGGCGTACCTGAGGTCCTTGTCGGCCATGATACAACCTTGCGGTTATTTGGCATTGGCATCACAGAGAAGACGCTCATCGCCTTTACCGACGTGCCTGCTAAATATGGCACAATATGCGAAAAGATTAAGACTCAGGAGTTCTCGGTAAGTTAGTTACGTCACGATTGTGTGATGTAAGCGAGACGCGATGTCGAAGGAAAAGGAAAATAAGAATGATTCACTTTCCTTGTACGGTTTAACGTTTTATTCGATTCGTGCGTACATACACAACTGTATGTGAGTGAACACGTGTGAACATGTACGTGAATACTATCTGTGCCATTTGTATTGCACGCTATAAGTTTTTGAAATACATTTTTTTAATATGTATACGTTATGCACATGTTCGCTGACATTCGTGTGTTATTAAGGACTTGGAGAATTGTTCTTTGATTATTGATACAATATAAATTTTGTTATCTACAGGTGTCCAATATAGAAAGTAACTCGGCTTTAGTAACTGTCAATCTTGCTAAAGGCAGGTATTTTATATGCGCGAAGCAATCGAGTCCTGAAAATTCAACCGATATTGTGTTGTTCAAGCATCAGGGCGCAGCGAGTTGGAAATCGGTGAGTTAATTGACTAGTTAATTCAATTTAGTTCAGGTGCCGTCAGGTAGGTAGGGCTCTTGTCGCCGCACAATAAAAAGGAATAATAGCTTGACGAAGAACATTATTTTTAATGTATTTAAAGGTGCTTCTGTCGTGCTAATTTTTATAGTAATTTTTAATGTTTGCGATATTGTTTTTTCAGATTGGTACTTATGAAAAACTTTTGCCACTATGGCTCAGCATTGTGTTCATGTGTCTTTGTCTGTGCTGTTCGGCATTATTCTCTGGCTTGAATCTCGGCCTTATGGCGCTCGACAGAACTGAGCTGAAGATTCTACGAAACATTGGAAGTCCGAAAGTAAGTGATTCATCACTTTTCTGTTATGTCGGGGGAATTACTCCTTGAAAGGCTGTATCACGTGTGAAGGTGATGCGTTCTTAGAAATTATTTATCTGCTTTCTTTGAATAGGAAAAGGAATACGCGAAGAAAATTCAACCAGTTCGAGATCACGGAAACTATTTACTATGTACTATCTTATTCTCTATTGTGCTGGCCAACTCAATATTCACCGTAATTCTTGATGATCTCACTTCCGGTCTTATCGCTGTCGTGTCGTCGACAATAGCCATTGTCGTATTTGGTGAAATTTGGCCTCAGGTTGGTAACGTTAAACTGTTTCAATCTAAAGCATATGTGTCCATTTATTGATTCATTCTTATTTTATTCTCTAGGCTATTTGCAGCAGACACGGGTTGATGATTAGTGCTAAAACCATTTTTATTACGAAGTTCACCATGCTTATCACATTCCCGTTAAGCTATCCTATCAGTAAGATTCTCGACTTTATTCTTGGCGAGGAAATTGGCAACGTTTACAATCGAGAACGTCTCAAGGAATTGGTTAATGTGAGTAAACAAGAACATAATGTTACTGTGCAATAATGGTCTACAGCTGAAAATGGGTTACTCTGACTAATATGATAGTTAATTTTTGAAAATTGGGCTCGCCTAAATTCTTTCATGAAATTTTTAAAAAAACTAAAACGCTTCAACTCTTTCGCTCATCTCTTGTATACGTTCCACTAGTTCTCAGACAATGACAATGTTTCCAAAAAGATGGTTAACATTGACATACTTCTTGTGCATTACATATTTTTTTCTTGACACTTCAGTTAAGCAATAAATTATTAGAATTATCAGTCTTAGCGTGGAAATGAAGTACTTAAGTAAAATTGCAAATATGAGACTGAAATCTAAAATTTATCTGCTATTAATCAATGTCAGAAATTTTAGCAGGACCATTCCAGTGATTCTCATGGGTTGCTATTTTCAAAAGTATATTGAGCTATCTTGGTTCAAGACTTCTTCGAATTATCGAAGCAGATAAATGTCCCTTGTCATTTGAGTCCTGTGGGATATTTTATCTTGTATCATTTACCTAGAAGCACACGAGGAATTCGAATCTGGGAATTGTTGGCGTGGGGTCGACGAACGCAATGTGCAATGAATTGCTGTGGCAAAGTCTGATAAGTGTCTTCCTATCGCTTGACACTGAGTTTGTTTACAATCAATTTTCATAATATTCTTGTCCGCCTAGAATTATTAGCGTGGAATTCACGTGAGCCAACTTTGCGACGATTCGTGCCAAAATATGAGATTTCGTTTGGTCTCTTCAAACTAAAAACATATAATCCAATAATTGGTTCACTTCAGGAACATTAATATTGAGCACTGATAAGTCAATCAAAAGAATTGATAATTAAGTCAACTCGTTTTGCTTGACCCTCCTTAGATATATAATTTATAACCAAAAAGGAGAATACCAAAGACACGTCCGATTACTATCTGATCAAGTCAAATATCAATTAAAATGATGTCTGTTGAAGTTAGTGGGTTTTATAATTTTATCTGATTAGACAAATTAATGATTGATATAACTGACGTCAAAAGGGCTAAAGAGGTTTCTATCTCATTACGCCATATGTATATACAGATGTCTATCTATCATCCTGTCGCAGTGATGATAGATGATTAAAAAATTTTCCACTCGCACAATAAGGTGGATCTTCAATCATTTGATCGGTCCCAATCGATGCAATGAGCAAATAATAATTTACATTACATCCACATGAGATCCTCGTTTTTTATCCAATTTATGTACAGATTTATTAGCAGCTTTAATCAGATTAAGATATCAGATATTCATCAGGGTTCATCAAACATATCAAGGAAATCTAATCAGCATCGATACCACTGATAGAAATCATAAAAGCAATCGATGGATCTCACATCACTAGATATTCAAATTATATAAATTTTGACTCAGCAGCGAATATAATGTCCTTGAATGTACAACATTTTATGAGTTTAATGTACATCATTACAGATAACTACTGAGTACAATGATCTCGAGAAAGACGAGGTGAATATTATCTCAGGGGCTTTGGAATTACGCAAGAAGACTGTAGCAGACGTCATGACGCGAATAGAAGACGTCTATATGTTGGATTATAATGCTATTTTAGATTTCGAAACTGTATCTGAAATCATGAAGTCTGGTAAGTGTGAATCCAGTATTTGACGATGATTTTAAGATTGAGAACAATGCTTTTCTTATTGCTACTTATTGTTCCATACTTAGTTCCATGCTGCAATGAGAAGTAGCGTGGAGTCATTGAATTCATGATAAAAATAACTCGCTTAATCTGACGATATCGTACAGTTAACATCTTTCGTAATAACTTCCATTTGCTTTGATCGTACAAAACGCTATTCAACCAGTGCTAAAGGACTTCGGAAAAAATCATGTATTTATATAATAAAACGTATAAGTTTTTACTCAGACTTATCGATCTGGTACGTTACGACAGAGTTGATTAATTGAATCATGATAATATCGAAATTTTAAACACTTCGGTCTCGTGACAAGTTTATCAGCTTATCTTTTGATAGTATAAGTAGATTTTATAAGACAGAAGATTTTGTTCCTTTTTTTTCCAATGGATGATGAATTTAAGCCTAATATTATTTTACAGGATTCTCTAGAGTTCCTGTTTACCAGGGAAGCAGAACGAATATTGTTACTATGCTTTATATAAAGGATCTCGCCTTTGTCGATCCGGACGACAATACGCCATTGAAGACGCTCTGTCAGTTTTATCAGAATCCTTGCAATTTTGTCTTCGAAGATGTCACCCTGGATGTTATGTTCAAGCAATTTAAGGAAGGTGAGAGATATACGATTGTCCAATAGATTTATATTATTGTGTTTTAAATGTCATTGACTTCTGCATGTGATGGACATTGATGCTGCATTTCACTGACAATTTCCATCGTTGGTTTCGGATTTTAGGACACAAGGGACACATGGCCTTCGTTCAGAGAGTCAATAACGAGGGTGACGGTGATCCTTTCTATGAAGTTGTTGGGTTAGTCACTCTGGAGGATGTAATCGAAGAACTGATCCAAGCAGAAATCATGGATGAGACGGATGTCTTCAGTTAGTATATTCGAAATTAATCTTCACTGGAGATCTCAGTAGAGTTCTAAATAAACAATTAAAATTTACATTAAATCTTTAATTTACAACAGCCGACAACAGAAGTAAGAGAAGGAGACCGGCTCATTCGACAAAATTGCTAGACTTCACTAGTTTTGCTGAGAAGAAGGATAATCAACGTATACGCATATCCCCGCAGTTGACACTAGCCATGTTCCAGTATTTGTCGACGAGTAAGTACAAGTGATCTTCAGACGAACAATAAGAAAATACAGTGCTGCGTTCTCGATGAGATAAATATTCTGTTATTTTTTTAAATTTAATAGCTGTCGAGGCCTTCAAGCCAGACACAATATCAGAAACAATTCTACGCCGTCTGCTGAAGCAAGATCTTATATATCATATTAAAGTAAAGACACGCGAAAAGGCAAAGAGCGATCCAGCAACTGTGATCTATCAACAAGGAAAGCCTGTAGATTATTTCGTCCTTATCTTGGAGGGACGTGTCGAGGTTACAGTAGGTACTGAGGGCATGATGTTCGAAAGTGGTCCATTCACGTACTTTGGGTCGCAGGCTCTCACGGCCAATATCGGTGTTGGTAAGTACTGCCATTTCAAGCTCGATTAACACATATTTTGCCCACAATTCTAATCAATCTCTATTTTAATGACTGTAGCCGAATCGCCAGCCAATGCCAATCCTCAGACTATGGGTAGTATACAGTCTTTGAATTTGGATGCCATGCTACGTCACACATTCGTACCAGATTACACGGTTCGCGCAGTAACGGAAGTCTTCTACCTGAAGGTCAAGAGGTCGCTCTATTTAGCTGCCAAGAGAGCAACCTTATTAGAAAGAAGTCAGAAAGATCCTAAGCCAAGTCAGGATCAGTTCGACGACGAAGTAGAAAAGTTGCTTCACTCTATGGACGAGGAAGATCAGCGCAGCGCCCCGGATTCCCCAGTGTTGCCACGCGATAAGGACAAAGATAGTAAAAGCACGCTACAGCGAAACGCAACCGCGCCGACCTCACCAGTTCCGGTTAGCGCGAGTCCAGTGACGAACGCGAAGTTCGTGTCGTCGGGTGGTGATCATAACGGGAAACTAAAAGGCTCCCCGGCCAAGGTAAAACTGTCAATCCATTACGCTTTACAAGATACTGCTAGAAAAATTTTACCAGAAGGAAAATTCATTTTATCTTCAATTAAAACAGGTGCTCGATGGTTCGACTCCTAAGGGTGGTCAATCTAAATTAGACCTGGACGGCGAGATTCTGTCGCGTCGAAATGAAGCGGCGCACCCGCCGCCCCGCAAGAAGTCGGTAGGCGACGAGGAAAAGATCCATCTCCTTCCCAAAAAGGATGACTCTTAACGATCGATCAGTGGCAGCGAAACTCCGTGCGGTCCCTCCGCAGCGTTTATAACGAATTAATCACGAAACGAGGGAAACACCGACTCGCCGGCGTGACATAGCCTGAACCTCGCACTGGGTACTTAATTAATAAGTCAACAACTTAATCGATCGATCGCCACTGAAAACTCATCTGGCGAACCCACCTGGACCGTCACTTTTAATCAGGAAGGTAGCCGCGTACGTTTAATTCAATTCTTATCAATGCTCCGCGTGGGATGCTGTACGCTGCTGCATTCTTATATACTTTAATCGACCTTCCTCACCTTTTTCAACAGATCACAGAAAACTCGCGCAGACGCAATACTCCGTTAGTTACGCTAGTTAGTTTCATTCGTCATCACAAATGAAAAGTTTCACTCAGGGAATAGAATGCCAAAAGAAGTATGAATCAAATAAAGAACACTGTCCCTCGTGGAGCACATACGTTGTGTTGCTCGTAGCTTTAGACACATATCACCCTCGCCCTTACGGTAAACCGGTTTGAAAACAGTGGGCCTGGCTAATAAGTGAGAGGGGCAAATGACAATAATATTATCAATAAGTTTCACTTGACAATTGTATACAGCTTGTTTCTGCTCTATGATAAATTCTACTTCTTGGCGCGTTCGTACAGCCTTCCGGTATGCCCGACGTGTAAAACGTTAAATCAATTCGAGTAGATAAAAGATAAGAGTTAGAGAAAGTTAGTGTGGAGATACTTTTCGTTCACGTTGTGTCTAATGTTGTCCCATTTTGGGAAACTGTTTATATACATGCATATATAGATATATACTTTTGATGTACGTATTTATATATATGTATATATGTTTTATATTGATATATGAGAATTATAACGGTTATATAGTCGACAGGAAAACCCAAATACTTCTAGAACTTATTATTAGGTTTTGAGAAAATCGTACAAAGAAATATTTAGGAGATCGCGAAAATATATATATAGCGTCTCTAAAAGCAAAGGGGCGTATGAAATTAATATATTCAACAAACTTACAACCTTTTGCTTGTAGTCACGTAGGGTTTATTATTTAGTTCCGTTCGTATGCATATTATATTTACAGGTACATACACACACACACTTTTTTCCTTCTCATTACTACTATTTCTATTACTACCGCTGTCACTACGTCTGTTCTTATCATTTCTTTAAAAGTTTATACATAGGTTTATGTCGAATCGTTTTTCATTCGATTAAACCTTGAATTTTCATGAATGCTCCCAGAGAGTTATAGAACGGCGCAGATGTTTCTTCCATTTGCTGTTAGTATTGACCTTTAATGAGTGCCTTAACGATCAAAAAAGGAAAGTAAAATTGAGAAAAACGAGGCGAATAAGGAAAGAAGTCATTCGAAACGTCGGATTGTGTGGTGAGAGCGTTATTGGCAAAGTTTTTCATGAGATTCTCGAAAAAGGCAATGATTTCTTATGTACTTATCTCTTCCCTTCTTTGTTCTGTGTAAACGAAAGCGAAGGATCAATGAAAACTTTTGAAACTTTTTCCTTAATATTCGTGCTGCCAACAAGAAGTGACACTAACGACCGTTTTCTTCGACGCGGTTCAATGCATAAACTCCGGTTTAATTGTGCTGTTACCCAATCAAACACTTGTATTTTAAAAATAGACTGAGTTTATGCATCGAAACGCGTTGAAGAAAACAGGCGTAAGTATTCAAGAAGTTTAGGTACAAACTAGATTCGTTGTGTAGTTAAAAAAGAGTATATATATATATATATCTTTTTACTACTATCAAATTTAACTTTTTAAAGGTAAACAATTGTTGATTTACATTTTTAATAATTTTATTCATTGCCCTCTTTAATTCTTTGACAACTTACGCCTTCATGGCAACTATGACTGCAGCGCCGCACAGCGTACGATAGCGGCAATGAAATTGTTAAAGGGTGATTGCGAAGTACGGACTATTACGTCATAATTCGAAAACAAGTAGAATACATAGAAATTGAGCCGATTGAATTTTATTTTTTACATTGTACAACAAACTGCATCGTGCATGCACAAATCTATAGACACGTGTCCGCAGACGCATTTATATACATATACACATCGCATTTATCCCTGCTGCTCGATATCGTTTATCATTATTAGATAAATATATTTATAGTTGAGTGAATGCGAGCAAAACGAAATATAAATTATAGAGATGAAACAATGTCATAGAGAGTAGAATATTACGTGTTATATTTTATTGATACAGAGCGTACAAAGAGGAAAAAAATCCATTCAAGTCGTGGAACGCATTTTGATTCTAGAATTTACTGTGTGAGAAATAAGAAATTTGCCAAGATCCGTCTTCCTTCTCCTTGGTGCGTTTGATTCGCTATTACAAGAAATGAGTAACGACAATGTAGCGCAGCAGTACTTAAATATAATCGAACAATTCGTCGTCGTCGATCAATGTGAATTGAAGTGAGCTTTTTTAGCGAGGATAAAAGCATTTACTGTATTCAGTGAAATAACGATGGAGAAATAAGATAGAAATTATACAAACTTTATGGACAGTCTCAAAAGTGGTGCCAAATCCTTCGTATTACAACTAAGCTTCGTTAAACAATTTTTTCTGATTAAAAACTTAGTATTCACGTTTCCATTGTTTAATTGTTCCTAAGGCGTTGTTACTTCTATTGGCCTAATTAATAATATAATCTAAAATGATAATCGACAAAACTATTATCGTCGATGTTAATTGTATAGCTGATAACACAAATACACTCAAAACCACACGGGATTATGGAAGAATATTATAGTTTATACATATAAATCTAACTAAGTCAATTCACACATATCAGCCCCTGAAGCAATTCTTTATAGGGGGTTGAAGACCAGAGCGAAGAAATTGTAGTGGAATGCGTATGCATAATAAATAAATATAATGATATCTGTGCTTATTAAGATTCTTCATCGATATTTGTTACTCTTACTTTCCATTCTCTTGGAGCATAGCTCAGTTATAAAATATGTAAAACTCGTTAAACGTTTATGAATGCAGAAGTGGTTTACGTTAATTCAGGTTTACAGAAATGCCCGAGTCCTCCACGGTGACGCCACTGTACACAAACATGCCACTTTAGTGAGAGCGTGTAAGTCTCAGGTTGTTTAAAGATTCAGTAAGCGTTGAGCGTTCGTTGGGAACGAATTGACACGGTGTGTTGCTTAGACAAAACAATTAGTTCATAACTGATCTTATAAACATCAATGTGAACTATAAGTAGAGTGCATGATTCAAGGTATTTTAATAATTTGATATTGACTGAGTATACTTTGGAACTTGTTTAATAATGGGGAACAAGGAGAGACAAAAAATAAAGGCACAATCTTTTAAAGGTTGTTTGATGATTCATTTAAGTGAGCGACATTCACCGAGTCGTAAACATTGCTGAGAACGTCGGAAAAGAAAGATGGTTGAAAAATCTCCCGCTAAAATATTTTGAATCCCGCCGACAGACAAAAAAGAATTTCTCGTGTTGCCCATCAGAGGTGAAGTGAAAAGAACTTATAAACATCATGAAAGTTCCCGACTTTCATCAAGTCTAATTAATCGATGTAAAGCATAATGACGAGTTACCTCTGGAACAGCTTGAGTACCCTTTTTAATTACAAGCTACGCAGGATGAAGTTTATGGTAAGTGAAGTCACTTTTTATTAGCTGATCGGAATTTATTTATAAGATTAAAGAACATTTGGGTTGAAAAAATGTAACATTCAAATGCATGGCTGCATACATCCGTTATAAAAAATTCCCTAGCTAACAGAATAAATCCCTAGACATTCATATCAAGTTTCATAGCTGATTTGAATTTTCGCGACAAACGTCATGATGTTAGAACGAAACAATTAGCGGATTTTCATTAAAAAAAAACATTTTTTGTTTCATTCTAAAGAATTCTCAATATCTTATCATTAATAGGAGTATTTGTGAGAATGATATGTAGTATTAAAACATTCCAATCAAATACGCAACTATAGCTT
This sequence comes from Trachelus tabidus, assembly GCA_030142655.1. Classification (NCBI taxonomy): domain Eukaryota; kingdom Metazoa; phylum Arthropoda; class Insecta; order Hymenoptera; family Cephidae; genus Trachelus; species Trachelus tabidus. Next base: position 2,487,886 of record JARQTI010000393.1, on the reverse strand, counting down.
ATCCAGTCTGTCTGCACCATGGCCCGCGGGATTGCATTGGGAGTTAATGCGCATGCGCGAAATTGCTCTTCGAGGTTATAAATAAAGCGGCCGTACGTTTATGGGGAGAAGTTGTCACGCTGCACTTGTCGCATGATGGCGCGACATGTTGGTCACTCGCGTACGCCGGCTTCTCTTCTATTTGTTCTCGCAGTTTCTCACTTAGCAAATGCCAACGTATTGGCGCAAGTCAGTACGTTTGGTCCGAGAATAAATTCAATACGTATTGCAAGAAATGAAGAATTACTTAAAGAATCGGGCGTCGATTCTCTCGCGCCTGTACTCAGGATCATCGGTGAGGATCTCGACAAGGGGCTCGAACTGCGCTGGTCGCCCGACGTAGACCAGTGTCATCACGGTTATCCCCTTTCTACGGTCTGGATTGATCCAAACGGACATGAAGCCTTTATGAGTTTTGCGAGTGCACCTCCTGTTGATATTAATCCTGTCTACTTCTGTATTCGGAACGTCACTGGCGATGGAGAACACTGGACATTTCTTGGGAGGAGTTTAATTATTGATTCATTCTCGCTCGATGGGTAAGAAAGTTTGTTGTGGTGTTGAATCATGGTGTTTATTATGATTTGTATTTCATGATTTTTTATTTTTACTTTTTTTTTTATGGAAGTCGCCTAATGCACTATTTCTTATTTGCTTTTTATTGCTTCAATATTTTTATTCTCATTCAGTTCAATGTAATCATTACATGAATTAGAATGTTTGACTATACGATAGTTGTGTGGTTGGACCAATTTGAGCTTTGGAGTTAGTAAATTCTGATGACCGTACTATTTGTAACAGTATGGTTTTTATGAAAATTTATTCTCAGACTTCATAGATATCTTTTTTCTAATATAAAATTTTCATTCTATGAGAATTCTGAAGAGCAAGATAATCTGATAAGTGTATGGGAAAGTTGAAGTATTTCCTTAAAATTCTTTGTATTTTTCTTTACTAGAGCATAATTCTATAATATCTTGTTGCGTAGTACAAGTGTATTCTACATTCTTTTACCTTACCTTCTTGCATTTGCTTTACGGTTAATTAATTGTATGTCTATCTCTTTTCCATAATGTTCACACAAATGTTATCAGGATCATGTAATGACTTCTATTTTCCTTAACAAAACTCTTTCCTCGTTATCACAGGATAATCTATAGTGACAGAAGTATTCTGGCATTGAAATCAAGAAATAAAAACCTTGTGGTTATAGGTGTCTTGTGTAAATATTAAATCTCTTTGCCAGATGTCTAAGATAAAAGACTATGCTCTTATCACATTTTGGAATAACGTTTAAAAAAACTCATGGTACAGCTATTTCTGCTTTTGGTAGCTGTTTTATTTATATTTATGATATTAAATTACAAAACTATTAATAAATAACATAGATATATTGTATTATATCACAAGTAATTTTCAATAATGTTTTCCTTAGTCAAAGTCTTACACATAATGGAAAAACTTGTCACTGCTTCTGAGAACCAAAGTCTATGACTTGTTGACATATTGTTTAAAGATCGGAAGACAGAAGAGGAAAAAATAAAACAATTCGTAAACCATTAAGAATCCGCTTCCCAATGAACAATCTTAAAGCTTGGTCTCTATGCTTGGTATAAAAATAGAATTTGTGACCTACATCTTTGCTTTCTCAATAGGCAAGTCTTACACACTTTAATAACTAATGGAAGATAGATAATTTTTAGAAAATCTAAAAACATCCTAGACATTGGTACCATCGAAGAAGAATTTTTGCATAAATTTCTTTGGAGTGTGTTTTGCTCATCAAAATAGTACTAAGAGAAATGATTTAAAAAGACATACTTATATGCAGGGTCAGAATTTTAAACACTACCCCACAAGAACCAATGCAGAAAAGTAATTAAGAAATAAAACTTATATATTCGAAAATGAATCTTATTGTAATTGCATACTTCTGTATCAATAATGGATCTGCTTATGCGACAGGATTCTTTGTCAGCGACCAAATTATTTGACTGCTCTATTATTATCCAAGTAGTTTAGTTACCGTGTAATAACTATAGTGTTTCTGGGTAATCTAACGCACAAGGTTTATCAATGAAACTCTGCGATTAGCCAACCACTATTAAATACATTGTACACAAATAACTGTAATATAATCATGCATGCATTCTATGCTCGCTCTACTTCACTGTGTATTAAGTATAATATTCAAAAGTTTGATGATTATTTTAGAAAAGCCAATTATCCAGGAAATCCAAATTAAATTATGAAGATTTATCAAGTTTACGTACAATTTTAGGATAGATTTTTTTATTGCTTTCCTCCGTGAGATGACTCATCGAGCTGTTTACTGTCTCTGATGGCTTCCAGCATACGAATATAACGCGTTGCATTACATAGAGACCGATAACCGCTTATTTTTGGCCAGTGACACAGTAATTATGGAGAAACTTTTTAACCCCAATGGCCTAATTCTCACCTCTACAATTCTTTTGAACTTATCAACACTCTCGAACTGTCGGTAGAATAAATCTGGTCAGAGTGAAGAGTAATGGTCACGGACATTCATTGAGAATGCAATTGAACTCCAGCCTCTCATATTGGTTTCGAGAGTCTCTGAACAATGTAAACACAGAGTTTACTCTAGGAGACAATATAATCCTTGATGAATCAATGAACTAACGAAGGCAATACGTTTCGCTCTCCACCGAGTACCAATTGCTTCAGGACAAAAAAGAAAAAAAGCATAGAAGAGGCTCAACGAGACCTCTTTCAAATAAGTGTGCAGACTTTTTATAATTAGCCTTTCAGCATTTATCTCGTTTCCTTGGATACCCTTGATCTCATTTCTGAGGATTTATACAATTATGCGGTATAAGTCTGAGTACAGTTGGATCTTTTAACGAAAATTGATGCTTGGATACTGATTGTTTCCCGAGAACTTTTCTTTGTAGAACAGTCGTAATTTATTTATCGTAATTTGATATGCATAATAAATATGACTGATAAGGATATATATTTTTTAAATATTTGCCCTGCCATGTTCCAGGCTGGCTGCTACGAGGGTAGGTCTACTAGTTATTCGGTTTGGCGCCTGAGAAAAAGAGGGAAAGTTACGCAGCCAGAGGTCAATCGATACGGGGAGACTGTTTCGGCCTGCTTTAATGCATCTGCACACCCCTCTGCCGTATACACATGCGTTATATCTATGGACTTCTATCCGGATATATAGTACAAAGATCCTAGGGGTAGTCCTGGTTAGCCTTGACCTATTCCATCTATATCAAACAGTCTCTGCACATATCTGCAATCTTCTGCGCATGTGCAAGGGGCCATACACACTTTTGACAATGCTTGACAAGCATATCGTATGTTTGTAGCTTGCACTTTAAATAACAAACTCCAGAGAACGTGAAAATGCGAGGAAAAATGGCAGGGCACTCAAATTTATCAGCAAAATGTCATAGTTCGTTGCCATATAGATTGAGGAATATTTTCTAAAAGTTTCATGTCAATTTTCTATAATACATAGAGTGACGCACCGAGTACTATAATTATCAGTAATCAATTATGCGATTACACTCAGAATATATTTCAAGATTAGATCCTCCCCTTATCACCGTTATCTTTCATTTCGATCTTCCCGGTTGTTAAAGATACCGAGCATCCCTGGAACCAGGAATAACATAGGGCGTTACTGTTCCAAGTGATCACAGAAGGGATACACCGATATTTTTATATTCAATAAGGGTGCGATTTTTCCTACCGTTGAATACCGCTACGAGCCACCGTAAACTGCACAAAACCAGATTCGTCTATCTATAGCAAAGGCTACGTGCACGTATCGCATCATATGCCGTATCCCGTATACATACACGCGGGTATTACACACCGAGAATGTAGAAGTATAAACGTAAAAGGATAAATAAACTTAGGCCGTACTTTAAAAAGTGTAAATTGTTATTGCAAGCGCGCCTTTATACGCGGATAAAATTATATCATATCAATAGGAACTATTTTTATTTTTCATCAAATTCCAATGCTCACAATTAATGAGATTCCATATAATCAAGAAGGAGAAGTGACGTTTCTATCTTAAAGTTCATAATTATGGAATTATCAGTTATTCATGAATTATTTTTCTATTGTGTTTCAGGAACACCCCACGGCATAGAAGGAATGATTTTAGTTCGGTCTCTGGCGAAGGAGATGAATCAGTATCAGGTATAACAACACCTACCGAAGTCAGGATCGATGGTTTTCGAGTGGAGCACGCTGATAAGGAACCTGGTATCTCTGCGGATGGCGTGCCCGAGATCCTGGTCGATTCGAATACAACCTTGCGATTATTTGGCGTTGGCATAACAGAGAAGACGCTCATCGCCTTCACCGATGTGTCTGCCGAATATGGCACGATATGCGATAAAATTAAGACTCAGGAGTTCTCGGTAAGTTAATTAAGTCACAGTTGTGCGCTGCGAGCCAGAAGCGATGTTGAGAAAAATTGATAACAGTACAGTACTTCGATTATCGTTGTAATAGATAATTTTGTTCGTCCCTCGCAGGTGTTTGGGATAGGAAATAATACGGCTTTGACAAACATCGTTCTTCCAAAAGGCACATACTTTATTTGCGTGAAGCAACCACATTCTGAGAATAGAAACGACATTGTGTTGTTCAAACATCAGGGTGCAGCGACTTGGAAAACTGTGAGTTAATTGATCAGTTAATTCAATTTAGTTCGTCCACTGTTAGATAGGTGGCACTTGTGTCACTGGACAGCAATAAGCAATAATATGTTAATGAAAATAATTAATTTATCCAAAGGTGCTTCTGTGATGTGAATTTCTATAGGAATTCACAATGAATGTTTTTATTCTTTCAGATTGGTACTTACGAAAAACTTTTGCCAGTATGGCTCAGTATTGTCTTCATATTGCTTTGCTTATGCAGCTCGGCATTATTCTCTGGCCTGAATCTCGGTCTTATGGCGCTTGACAGAACTGAATTGAAGATTCTGCGTAACACTGGATCTCCAAAAGTAAGTGGTGAATCCCTTCCCGTTAGGGGGGCGGGGTGGAAAGAATCTTATGCGATACCTATCGGCAAAGGGCAAGTATTAAACAAGATAGCTGGTCGATTCGCAAAATGCTGAATCGTACCGAGTAGCTATACGAAAAATAAGTCTGGGATGATCAGTGATAATTTCTTCCCGTAGTGCTGGTTTTTATGATGCGTATTTTTTCCATTTCATCGTGGAAGAAAGTCAGGTAGAAAGTATTGTGCACGCGATTGTGAATTAAGAACAAATAAATATACAAATTTGAGTTTTCGTATGATCTCCCGGCCGAACGGTCGCCGTTTAGAATCTTCAATTATATTCCAATAGGCTATCGTTGAATTTGCAAATTTGCAAATGGCGTCTTGCAATGGCAGCATGTTCAAATGAATACTTGCGTTTTGTACCGGCATGTTTGTTCGCACGATGCTGGAGCCACTGTACGTTATAATTTTCTTTCCCAATACTGTGAAAACGCTCCTTAGAAGGCGGTATTTTTTTAAAATATAAATATACATTTCTTCTTTCGCTCTCTCGCAACAGGAAAGGGAATACGCAAAGAAAATCCAACCAGTTCGAAACCACGGAAACTATTTACTATGCTCGATCTTATTCTCTAATGTTCTGGTCAACTCTATTTTCACCGTCATTCTTGATGATCTCACTTCCGGCCTTATCGCCGTCATATGCTCTACACTAGCCATTGTAGTTTTTGGGGAAATTTGGCCTCAGGTTAGTAAAATTAATCCATTTCAATTTAGAGTGTAGTTCTGGTAATCTAATTAATTCGTTAATTCCTTTCTGTTTTATATCTTCTAGGCTATTTGCAGCAGACACGGATTAATGGTTGGTGCTAAGACCATTCTCCTGACGAAGATCACGATGGTGCTCACGTTCCCGTTGAGCTATCCGATCAGTAAGATTCTCGACTTTATTCTCGGCGAGGAAATTGGCAACGTCTACACTCGAGAACGTCTTAAGGAATTGGTTAATGTGAGTAAACAAGAACAATATTTTTTTGCGCAATAATGGATTTCAGCCGAAATGGGTTGCTCCGACTAATAAGGTAGCTAATTATTGGCTACCTATCCATGGCAGTTTGAGCAACATTTTATAACTGTCTTTATGAGTCATTTCTTATGCGTTTCAGTTGTTCTCAAACGACGACAGTGTTTGGAAAAAAGAGGTTCAAATTGTCATACTTCTTGTGCATTAAATATTTTTTTCTTGACGCTCTTCAGCGGAGCAATAAATTAGTAGAATTATTAATCCGAGTGAGGAAATGAGGTAGTTAAGTATAATTACAAATATGAGACTGAAAGCTGAAATTTATCTACTATTACTCGATGTGTCTAAATTTTTATAAAAGTCATTCCAGTGATTCTCAAGTGTTGCAACTTCCAAAAGTAGATTGAGTTATCTTGGTTCAGAACTTCTTCGAATTATCGTAGCAGATAAATGTCGCTTGTCATTTGAGTCCTGTGGGAGGCTGTGATATTTTATCTTTTATCATTTACCTAGAAGCACACGGGGGACTCAAGTCTGAGAATTGGCGTAGGGTCAACGAACGCGATGTGCAAGGCGGGAAAGTGTGATAAACGACTTTTTATTGCTGGATATGGGATAGTTCCCCATTTCGTGTGGGAAAAAGACCTATAAGATAGATAATATAAAATCTATAAGATAGTATCAATTGCTTTTAAATTCAAAATCGTCCTTTAATTTAAAAAAATTATTCTTATTACAGATTACCACCGAGTACAATGACCTCGAGAAAGACGAGGTGAATATCATCTCAGGGGCTTTGGAGTTACGCAAGAAGACTGTAGCGGACGTCATGACGCGAATAGAAGACGTCTATATGTTGGATTACAATGCTATTTTAGATTTCGAAACCGTATCCGAAATTATGAAATCTGGTAAGTGTGAATCCAACATTCGAGGAGAAGCTTACCGTCCAGACAATGCTTTTCTTCCTTTTTTATTACGCAGCGTGGATAGTCTTAATATAATAAGTCTTGATATTTTATAGGATTCTCCAGAGTTCCTGTTTACGAGGGAAGCAGAACCAATATTATTACTATGCTTTACATAAAGGATCTCGCCTTTGTCGATCCGGACGACAATACGCCATTGAAGACGCTCTGTCAGTTTTATCAGAATCCTTGCAATTTTGTCTTCGAAGATGTCACCCTGGATGTTATGTTCAAGCAATTTAAGGAAGGTGAGAGATATACGATTGTCCAATAGATTTATATTATTGTGTTTTAAATGTCATTGACTTCTGCATGTGATGGACATTGATGCTGCATTTCACTGACAATTTCCATCGCTTCTTTCTGATTTTAGGACAGAAAGGACACATGGCCTTTGTTCAGAGAGTCAATAACGAGGGAGAAGGTGATCCTTTCTACGAAGTTATTGGATTAGTCACCCTGGAGGATGTAATCGAAGAACTGATTCAAGCAGAAATTATGGATGAGACGGACGTTTTCAGTAAGTATATTCGAAATTGATCTCGACTACAGAACTCAATAGAGGTACAGGTAAACAATTGAAATTACACGAATTCTTTAATTTACAACAGCCGACAACAGAAGTAAGAGAAGGAGACCGGCTCGTTCGACAAAATTGCAAGACTTCACTATGTTCGCTGAGAAGAAGGAGAATCAACGAATACACATATCCCCGCAGTTGACACTAGCCATGTTCCAGTATTTGTCGACGAGTAAGTACAAGTGATCTTCAGAAGAACAATAAGAAAATACAGTACTGCGTTCTCGATGAGATAACTATTCTGTTATTGTTTTTAATTTAATAGCTGTCGAGGCGTTTAAGCCAGACACAATATCAGAAACAATTCTGCGCCGTCTGTTGAAGCAAGACATTATATATCATATTAAAGTAAAGACACGTGAAAAGGCAAAGAACGATCCAGCAACTGTGATCTATCAACAAGGAAAGCCTGTAGATTATTTCGTCCTTATCTTGGAGGGACGTGTGGAGGTCACGGTAGGTCGGGAGAACATGATGTTCGAAAGTGGTCCATTCACGTACTTTGGGTCGCAGGCTCTCACAGCTAATATCGGTATTGGTAAGTACTGCCATTTCAAGCTCGATCAATACATATTTTACCCAAAACTCTAATCAATCTCCATTTTAATAACTGTAGCCGAATCGCCAGTCAATGCCAATCCTCAGGCCTTGGGTAGCATACAGTCCATAAATTTGGATGCCATGCTACGTCACACATTCGTACCAGATTACACGGTTCGCGCAGTAACGGAAGTCTTCTACCTGAAGGTCAAGAGGTCGCTCTATTTAGCTGCCAAGAGAGCAACCTTATTAGAAAGAAGTCAGAAAGATCCTAAGCCAAGTCATGATCAGTTCGACGACGAAGTAGAAAAGTTGCTTCACTCTCTGGATGAGGATGAGCAGCGCAGCGTCCCAGACTCTCCAATGTTGCCACGCGATAAGGATAAAGGCAGCCAAAACACGCTACAGCGAAACGCAACCGCGCCCACCTCACCAGTTCCGGTTAGCGCGAGTCCAATGACGAATGCGAAGTTCGTGTCGCCGCGTAGCGATCATAATGGAAAGCTCAGAAGTTCCCCAGCCAAGGTAGTCTGTCGACCCCTTACGATTTAGAAGCTACCGCTAGACGAATTTTACCAGAAGTAACATTATTTTTATGTTCAATTAAAACAGATGCTCGACAGTCTACCGAGTCCTCAGGACGGCCAACCTAAATTAGACTTGGACGCCGAGATTCTGTCGCGTCAGAATGAAGCGGCGCGCCTAATGGCTGGCAAGAAGTCGCTGGGCGACGAAGAAAAAACGAACCTCCTTCCGAAAGAGGATCACTCTTAACGATCAGTCAGTGGTCGCGGAACTCCGTGCAGTTCCTCGGCAAACTTTGCTACGAATGAATCACACAACGAGCGAAACACCGACTCGCCAGCGTGACACATAGCCTGAACCTAGCACTAGGTACTTAATTAATAACTCAACAACTTAATCGATCGATCGCCGCTGAAAACTCATCCTGACGAAACCAACTTTACCGTCACGTTTAATCAGGAAGGTAGCCGCGTACGTTTAATTCAATTCTTATCAATGATCTGCGTGGGATGCTGTACGGCGGTCAACTCTTACGTATTTTAATCGACTCTCTCCTCACTTTTTTTCATGAATCACAAAACGCGTATACGCAATACTCCATTAGGTACGCTAGTTACTCTCATTCGTCATCGTAAGTGAAAAGTTTCACTCAGGGAATAGCATGCCAAAAGATGTTTGAAGGAAATAGAGAACACTGTCCCTTATCGCAGCATATGCTTTGTGTTGTTCGTAGCATTTAGCACTTTTTTTAAATTTCATTCAATTCGCCCCTGGAAACGCAATTTGGCAGTTTTATTTGAAAGTGTTTGAAAGGAGAGGGTAGGCTATGCCAATAAAAGTGCGTGGGGCATATAGTGAAAATAAAATTACCATCAACGAGTTCTATTGGCACAATAGCGCACAGTCGATTGTGGTCTATGATAAATTCTATTTCTCAGTGCGTTCTTGCAACTTTCTGGCAGGCGCGTCCACAAGGTTAAATCAATTCGAATAGAAAGAAGGGACAAAGAAAATTGCTATAGAGATTCCTTTCGTGCACGTCGTAACTAATGTTGGTCCCTTGTTGGGAAAGGGTTTATATATATACTTATATAGATACATACTTTTTATGTACGTATTTATATGTATATATGTTTTATATTGATATGAAAATTGTAATGGTTATAGTCAGCAGTCAGGCAAACCCAAGTACTTCCAGAATTTATTATTAGGATTTGACAACAACAAAAATGCGGTACAAAGAAATATTTAGGAGATCGTGAGATATTGCATACGTACTTAGTTCTGTGTATATTCATATTATATATACACACGCGTTTCCTTTCCTTCTCAATACTTATTACTACTGCTATCGCTATCACTACACTTATTTTTCTTTTTTTTTAAGTGTATACGCAGGGTTATGTCGAATATTTTTTTCGTTCGATTAAACCTTGATTTTCGTGAACGCTCCTGGAGAATGATAAAATCGCGCGGACGTTTCTTCTATTCGCTGTTATTATTGGCTTTTAATGAGTGCCTTAAGGAACGAAGAAGAAAGAGAACATTGGGAAAACTAGGAGAGTAAGGAAAGAAGCCATTTGAAACGTCGGGTTATATCGTGAAACGTTATTTGTAAAGTTTCTCTGAAGATTTTTAAACGTGGCAATGAGTTCTTATATATCACTTTCCTTTTTTTGTTCTATACAAATGAAAGTGGAAGATACGCGAAGATTTGCGAAAATTTGTCTTTAATTTTCGTCGCGTCAGCAAAGGGAGTGGCACTAAGTATCCAAGAAATTGAGGTGGAAACAAGATTCGTTATATACGCAAAGTAGAAAGAATCTATATTCCTATATATATTTTTACTATCGTCAAATTTAACTTTTTGAGGGAGTGAAACAAAAAAAATGGTTGCTTTATATTTTTTTATAGTTTTATTTATTGTCCTCTTTAAAGGATTTTGTTGAAGTGTATTTATGAAGCGTCTTACGAGCTATTTGTCCATGCGAATTCAGCGAAAACGAAAAGCGTTCAAGCCCTTCTTAGTTCCCTAGGAATTGAACTGATTGAATTTTATTTTTTACTTTATACAACGAACCGCATCGCGCATGCGCAAATCTGCAGACACACGTGTCCACAGATGCATATACATACATCCATCGCATTTATTCTTGTTGCTCGATATCGTTTATCGTTTATAAATATAGAATATTTATAGTTAAGCAAACACCAGCAGAGCAAAGCATAAATTATAGGTGAAAGAATCTCCTAGAAAATGATATGTTACGTGTAATATTTTAATGATAAAGGGCACTTTGATTCTTAAGATTTCCTGTGTGAAACATAAAAAAGAAAACCAAAAAATCAAGCAAAACCAACATAAACAGAAATTAAACCTCGTTACGTAATTGTTGTTGCTATTCGACAAACATTAATATATACATAATGCAAAGGCAGAGACAGAAGACAAAAATATACTCGCTCGGCAAAATGTTCTTAATAGGTTACACCATTTGTTTTTGTTTGTTATCATATATTTTTTACTTTATTTAGTTATATTTATACTTGTACCACAATGCGTGCCCCGTCTTGTACGTACAATAATTTGATTCTCATTAGTGTAAAAAAATGTTTCCGTTATCAGGCCAGTTCTTGTAGCTTGGCAAGAGCGTTTCTGTACTTAGTGAAATAAAGATGGAGAAGTGAAAAAGAAATTATGCAAAATTTATCAACGAACTGAACAGCGGTGCCAAACCCTTTGAATTATAATTATATGTGTTCGATGCATGGTTAAAACGATTCTTTTTTCAAATTACAAACTTAGCATCGAGGTAGCCAACGTTCAATTGTTCCCGATGCGTTATTACTTCCAGTGGCTTAGATAATTATATAATTTAAACGACAATCGACAAAATGACCAATTAGTCGAGCAATTAAGTCAACGTGATCTCAATGTCAGGTACAAATAAAATCCTATAAATATATAGGGACACGATTACCTCGTGAGAAAATAAAAATTATAATTATCGCCAAACGTTATATGCCTATACATACTATATACAAAGAAAATATCTTCATCAGAGAATTATTGGGGTGGTAGCAGAGAAAGGGGAGAAAGCGATATTAAATATCTGATGAACGAAAAGAAATTTATTGGATGTTCGTGCATACGCACTACTGTACATAATAAAAAGTTAAATTCCATAGGAAGCAGAGATTGAATTTTTTGTAGCTTTCCGGAAATGAAATTATTAAGGAGAGCATACGGCAAGGTATTTGAATTTGAAAGGAGGGAAAGTAAGTTGAAGAGAAAGAAATTAATAATAAAATCGTTGGATAGGTGTGGGGGGGGGGAGACAGGCGGGAGGTCGTATACTGACGAAGTAAATTTACAGGGTGCAAAGCTCCCTTATCGAATTGGAAGAAACCCTCAGATTATACAAGGACGTGGAAACGAGGGTAGTCCCTGCACCGGTGATAGTAATGAAAATAATGGAACTACTAGTAGTGGTAGTCCTGGTTCAGCCGTGCGTTAAGGGTGTAGCTTTAGAATTCGTATCATCCCTTGCATCCACCTAGTCAAGAAATTGAAGCATTTGTACGTGCGCCGTATCACCCCTACGTCTGGGATGATATTATTATACTACTGCCTTTCTTCCTCCCACGCATGCTTCTCACTTGGGGGTACAGTGTTCAGTCCCTAACGTTCATCCCCATAATAATTAACTTCCCCTCAATTTGAGGGGTTTGTAATCTCCCGCTCTTACCAACGGACAAGACGTAGCGTGGGGGAGTGGGTATCGTATGCACGTATGCGCATGCGCATTTGTACTGCCGCGAAAGAGCGGGGGGGGTCCTCCTTCAGTAGACACACGCTGAGACCCGAACCCCATAGTCGGGTCTTTGGGGGATATAATGGGGTCGCCAAGCCCTTCCGGGGGCGAGGGGACAAAATCTCTGGGAAATTGAAAAGAAATTTTAACGACACGCACGAGAACACTTTCGAGTAGTGATACGTGTGCCATTGTTACTTCATCCCTTATTTCTTCTAGCCCCTTTTTACCAGTGTAATATTTCTACGTACTATTCGATCCACGACTGGAATATGCATGATAGTGTTATTACCAGTCCTGATATTTTTTAAACTTTTTATTTGGTTCTTTCGTTTTATTACCGAAGGGATTTTCAACCCTCTAAAATCTACTTCGACCATGATACGGGGGGGGGGGGGTCTGTGTACAATTTATTCCCACTGTACATGGGTTAAGTAAACAGCCCTTATTTGTTTCATATGTAATCGGACACGGCTTACAATGCCTGTTTCGGATCGCATCCACTGCTGAATTTAAATAGGGGTGGAAATTTTGTGCAGGGGTTACTTGGAGCACGGCACTCCACCTTGTACGCATTGAATATTTATATGGTAATGCAATCATCGACAATGCGGATTACCATAATAAAATTATTCAAGACGGTGTTGCAGCGCCCTTAACAATTTATGAAATTTTATATTGTTGCTCTCTTTGTTATTAATTTTCTATACAGTTCTATTTTATTTATTTCTTCTATGAGATCTCGGGGGTTTATACCTGGGTAGATAATATAAGGGGTGGCACATATGTACGTATAACGCATATTACACAGTATATGCGTTATTCTAAGAGGTGCTAAATATATAAGGGTCGCCCCACGATTCAAGATAGAACAGCCAGTGTAAGTAGGGGATGATAGATTATTATTATTATATAAAATTTCAACGGAACAAGATGCGTACCGCAGTAGGTAGTATATTTATTATCAACGTAAAAATAAACACCCGTTGTATAGCCGTTAATAAATACATTAGAAGCAAACGAAAGTATGAGAAATGATAATAGAAAGTGTTACTAAAAAAAAGTTCATCCCTTTCACCGGATCAAAATTTACTAACGGAACAAATAAAGTGTATTAAGATTACGCAACGCAATATTCAGCTGGGGGAAAAATGGCTGGTAATTAATTAAAATATCTTGGGGCAAGGGTAATCTTGATTTTTGCCTGATAAAAGAGAGATAGGATTTGTAACCTGTTAACAGATTTAGAAAATTTTAATGAGGATCATCCCCTTCTTTATTACCTAATAACGAGAGCGTAACTGATTTTATTAAATTTTTTATCGCTTTCCTTCCCCATACTATAGGGTCTAAGAAATTCTCCGTTAATGATTTCAAATCTGAAAGTGAACCATAGAGAAGGCCAAGGGGCGAGATTAATAATAGATGGAAGCTCGTCAGGGTGAATCAATTGTTAAGGGAGTAAAATGTGATAATGGTACATTGGCCAATCGGTACATTGATGGAGATGCTGTGCTCGCCTTTATTTATCTATAGGCAGAACTTGAGGGTGAATCAAGGGTGGAAGGAAGACGATAAGCAGAGAATCCACCCTCGCATAAACAACTCTTATCTATAAAACTGTCAACGGATCAACGCCCTTTGCACGTTCTCGCAATTTTTTATTTCTCATAAGAAGTCTGCCCTATATATAAAATCCTATATATTAATATTAATCTAAGCGGATCAAATAATGCATTTCACCTCATAAAGCAATTTCGAATTCTTTTTAGGGGGTTCGAATATCGGAGGGAAGGAATTTGTAAGGAATAAATAAATAAAAATCATGCACGTACTTATTAAGATTCTTCATCGGTACTCGTTACTCGTACTTTCTATTTGCTTGGAGAATATCTGGAAATAATTATAAGATATGCAAAACCCATAAAACGTGTATAAATTCGGAGCTGCGATATGGCTTACGTTAATTCAGTTTACTAAAATGCCCGAGTCTTCCATGGTGGCGCTACTGTACATACACAAATGCATTTTTAGGAACGTGCCAAGCTTCGGCTTGTTAAAGGGATTCAGTAAGCGTTGAGCGGTCGTTGCGAAAGGATTGGTTTACATTGTGATGTTTGGACCAAGCAATTTGTTCATAACTGATCGATAAACATATCAAAGTTAACTATAGGTACAGTGCACGACTTAAGCTGTGTTAATAATTTGATAATTTTCAATTAGTATACGTTGGGTGCTGTTCAACAATGGGGAACAAAGATAGACAATAAATAACTGAATAAATGGGTTATCTGAAGATATTTTGTTTGTAATAATGTGGACACCTTTTGGTCATTATGGTGGATTTATTGTAATGTGTTAACTGTGTGCTTTAAGTTATGGAACTTGGGTTTTTTATATGATTAACTGTTTTCATGGTGTAAAATTGTATTGATTACTACGAAGGAAAGTAATTGACACTTGTTGCTTAAAAGAACGGTTTACTTTTGTACGTTTCAGTGAAATAAATAGACATTATCTCGCAGTGGAGTATATCATCTTATGACGTACTATGCATTAATGCTGCAGACTGTCTGTTACTCGTAAGCGACTTAATTAACAATCTAGAAGTAAGATTAACGAGTGTTCTCTTAATTAGAAAACTCTGCCACAAGTCTAGTAACATTGAAAAACGTAAGGTGTACCGGTCCATGTGATTTATTAACTACGATGGTTTGCGTTAAGAGTAAAATGGTGTTTTATTTAAGTAAGTGACGTTCATCGAATCATAAGCATTGCTAAGAAGGTCGGAAACGAAAGATTTTTGAAAACAATTGTAACTGAGTGTATCAAGGCGCGAGGCCACAAATTCAAATCTCCCGCCAAAATATTTTCAAACCCACCCAAAAGCCTGAACGAAGGATTTCTCGTGTTGCCCAATGTAGTGAAGGTAAAAAAGAGAAGTATAAACTCTATTAAAGTTCACGACGTTTTATCAAGCACAATTAATCGACGGGAAGCGTCGTGACAAATTGCTTCTGAAACAGTTTGAGAACTCTTCTTAATTACCAGCTTTGCAGGTCGAGGACGTTCACGGTAAGTCTAGTCATTTTTTTACTGATCTATTGGAATTTAGCCACGAAATTAACGAACATTTTATTGTTTTCTTCTCATAGATTTACACTTGAGCAAAGTAATAAAAACGTTACGAGCATACCTATACACGTTCCATAAACTGTAAAAGATACTGTAATTCCAGCTGTCTTTTTCTTTTTACTTCAACTCGATAAATGTGATTCCAACAGTCTTAATTACTTACTTCAACCGAGAAAACGTGTTATCCTTAATTAGTTTGGTGTCATTAGTAATGGATACAGGTGATAAAAGAAACTCGGAATTAAAAAGGAATATTTAAAGATTTCTCGTCGCCGAGGACAAGGCATGACTAATGTCGGGTTCAAATGTTAAACGATGTTGTAGTTCCGTGAACAAAAGAAGATATGAAGAACAAGAAAAGCAGACGTAATAACAGACATTGGAATGACGTAATATCCTGCGGATTCCTTGAGACCTCCAAACTTGCGTGGTTCCTCATTGAAAGGGTCGAAATAAATATTTCAGACAATTACGAGATATGGAGAAGCATTATACATACATAATATGTATTACATATGTATATATAAAATTCGAAGAGGTTAAAAATTCTTAACATCTTTACTCAGCTCCGTTTGGCTCCTTTGTGAACACACATAACGTCTTAAATATGAAATTAGGGGAACACGTGTCTCATTTGTCGAATGATTAATTGATGGCAGCTTGTGGAACAGTGGAGAAAACTGAAAAGAGTGGGCGTGAAGGGAGAGGAGAAAGAAAACAGAAACAGCTGGGAAAAAGAAGTCATCGGTAGTAAGGAAAAATGTTATTACCCCGTTTCTTGGTCTGCTACAGTCCCAAAACCTTGTTTCGGCCAGACTTCGAGTTTGAGGATATTTTTTCTAGACGCGTGTACAATTTTTGTTGGGTCTGCTCACTACGCGAGAATTTCTTTGTTCTGCCTGTAACGCACGGAGGAGGTTAGGATCTCGCATCTAATTATCATTTTTTATTGTTTAACCTATGAATGATACTTTTGTCAATAAAACTATTGACAATGGAAAAATATCAGTCATTTGCTGTAATACTTTCTGGAAGCGTAATGACAAACTTATTGTATTTCAACTTTTTCTCGTGAACTCTGATCGAATCTTACATGTATAAATATAGTATTAGGGCATGCTTATTGCACTGACTCTATACCGAGAAAAAGTATGTTCAAATAGTTGATCGATGACTATTCCTGAACTGATCTGCCGATCGTCAACGTATACGTCGTTGAAACTCATAAACCGTCAATCAATTTAATCTACGGGTGGTTAATTGCACAATAGTCATTTTTATTGGCTTGTTTTGCGGAGACTTACCCGGCACTCTGTTTATTCCCGTGGGGTTAAGACAATTTCGTCAAATTGACTTTACAGCTCTGGGGGTACAATTAACTCTTGAAATTCAGTCCAGAAGCGTCATAGACATTTCTCTCGCTCTTCTTTCCATCTGTCTGTCTAGAGTCATCGGCGAAATTACATACATAAGAAAAGGAAGGGAACAGGCATCAAAGCTCGATGAGAAGAAAAATTTCGTGCATCGTAAATCATTGTTGCCAATTTAAATCTTTTTTCTCTCTCTTTTTCGTTACCATAAAATCCACATAAAATCCGTGTATTAAATCACCGAAAAATTTAAACGTCTTACTCGCGCTACGATACGTTCAATTCTGAAAGAAATAAAAGACGTTCGCAACCAACTGGAGGTACGTGAAAAATGCGAAAGGATCAGAAAACTTTAACCTCTAACCAGTCCGAAGGGATATACGTCAAGCTTCCACGAAGTCGTTTCCAACGGTTCATTCCCTTTAAAGGTACCAAGCTGGCTTATATGTCCTCTGCGTATAAGTGCCCTACGGGAGGGAAGAATCCGAAAATAGAAATTGTCGCCAAGTTTAGAATGCGCCAAGAATAATCGTCCCTTCTCCGGCGAATAACAGATCATTGTTGAATTACGTTATTATTATCAGTACGTCATAGGTACGATAAGTGAAACATAAATAACTAGGTTAGGTTAATAAGGGTTGCTTGTAATTGAAGCAATGACTGGAAAACCCCATAATGGCTGTTGGATACGTAGAAAGTGACATGCCCCCCCTTTCTCTCACTTTCTTTCTCTATCGAGTAACACTTACCCAGGTATTCTCGAATCTTGACAACTAATTAAAGCCGATTGTCAATTTAACAAAAGCACAAAATCCTCCCTTAATTTTACATGTTATAAAAAGACACCCCCTCAGTGCTGGTTTCCCATTACCCTATTACTATCCTTCAGGACTAATTGCCTTTATAAATCCATCGACCCGTCAAGATTTTGGTTGGATACCGGAGAAGGTCTTTTTTCTTAAAGGACATTTTTATACTTTTTGTCTTCCCTTTTCTCCTGCTATCTTATCCTTACTCTGTATTTTTTCTCTCTCGCACTGTCCCTACACACTTACCTCTACGCAATGTGGCTAAAAAAAATTATCTCACAAAATTTATCGGAGATTATTACTCATCCCGTGAGCTCTGCTTCATCACGGGACTTCGTTCTTCTTATCATTGGAAATTAGTGGTGACGTAAAAAAATTAGGGGAAATGCTGAATAGCGAAGAGGGGCCTGAAAGTAATACAGATAAAGAGCACAGTGACGCAGATGCATATTGGACGAGACTTTTTTTTTTAGTATTCAAATTCAAAGGTTAAGCCGGTCGGAGTCCTTACGGGGATATACTGTGTTAGAATAATGAACGAGGAGTAATTAATTAAAATACCGCGAATACGGTGGATTAATGTGAATTTCTGACTGAGGCTAAGCCAATTACAATTTACAATTGAACACACCGCAGGGTGGATACCGTATTAAACTTTTGATAAAATAATTTATTTTAATCCACTGTAGCTTCTTATTTGTTTCTCCAGAGTCCCAGGTCCATTCGTTTTATATTTGTATGTAGAAAATAATTTTTTTCTAATTTAGTTTGGACTTTATATTTGTTGCAGTCTTAACTTGTAATTTTCACATTCGCAGGAAGATCATGTATAAGCTCCGTGCACCGTATGGTGAATTTCGATGCAAAATTAGTGTCTCATAAATATTTAATTTCGTCACACCTGCAGAAGAAATAAATGAAAAATTTTAATATTAATACTCTCGAGCATTGTGTACTCTTGTACGTCTTTAGTGAACTCGGGGTAATTACTACTGAACTACTATAAAATAAAATGACGAGGGAGCTGAAGTACGAAGTAAAAAATTATGTCTCTTTTTATATTCGTAGGTAGAAAAAAACAGCGAAGAAGGAGCGTCGACATGGAAGATTTTGAATGTGTCTGGAGCTGACGGGAGAGGGGAGGGAGACGAGGAGTAATTTTTGACAGCAGTTAATCAGAAAAGCATCATGAATTCGTCATATTTACTTGGCGAGGACGAGGAATGGGGACAACGATATTATTTTACCTATTACAGTCAATTTGGAGACAGAAAGGGTGCGAGTGGATTGGAGGTGAGTTGAATAAAATTTGTTTTCAACGTTTTCCAAAAAAAAAGAGCATGGTTACAGAAACAAAATTTTATATAAGATTGTAGACTTCACTTTTCTTTTATATCCTCCAGTACAGTTACACCGAACACGCAAGAAACGACCGAAGCCGATTTTACGTATTGTATATTTTAACGTAAATATTACCATAGAGTTCCTAATGTTTATATACCCTATAACGAAATACGCGTTTTCACAGACCCAAAAAAAGTTTATTATTGAATGTGAAAAGAGAAAAAACATTAATATAAAGCAAGCTACCACGTACGTACAGGTATGAATATAAAATCCATATACACCTCAAGTCGATTGTTCTTGCATTTGTTGGCTTTTCCTAGTTAAGAATACACTGGTATTCTTTTTCATGTATAAAGTGCCATTGCCTCTCTCAGAAATGAAAGAAACCTGTAGCCTCGTTCAAGAAGTGCCACGATGTCAGTGAGGCAAAGTGATTGCCCCAGTAACAACGGTACTTGTACTGAATACCTGCAATAAATGCAATGCACTTTACGCAATTGAACGTCCTCCTAGAATTTGAAATGTGGCAGACGATACTCCGAGTAGAAAAAAAGTGACAGGCGGTACCGAAGAAATTTTCTGATAACCTAAAAGTAGATAAGACTGAAAAAAAGATGATTTTTACCTCGATCAACTTTTTTGTCGTCCTTTTTGAAGCCAAAGGCCTTCGCACATTCCTATATATAGCCTTACTTCATTGAACTTCAAATTACTATGTGTATGCCAGTATATACTACACAGCTGCTTGTGAAATAGACTTCGCCTACTATCTAGTACATTATACAGGGCCAACCGCATTATTTCGATAGCCCTTGGTGGTAGAAATTCCTATAGAGAAACAGCGTAGAAATTATAAATGGCAATTCGACTGACTTTCAGTATAACTAATTTACGGGTCATCCTTTCAGCGTAAAGGTTATACGTACGTTCGTAAAGTCCCGTGTAGAGGGCGTCTCGTTGCTGCGTGTAAAAGCGGGAAAATTCAAATTTAATTAAACTTCCAAACATCACTAGACGAAGGCTAAACACTTTTTTGTTTCCATTTAATTACAGATATTCGTGCTAGCGGTGACTTTTGTTATCGCAGTAGGTGCCAACCTTGGCATCGCCGGATGTGTCCTGCGCTATAAGGAAATGAGGACGCCGACCAATCTCTGTTTAGTGAATTTGGCGGCTGCCGATCTTTTATTTGCACTTGGGGTACCGGCAGTGGCGTATACAAGATTAACACAAACTTGGAAGCTGGGGGAGACTGTCTGCAGACTCTTGCCGTATTCTCAGGTGAGTGTGGATCGTATAGGTACATATTTTTTTCTTCCCCCTGAAATTCCCTCGTCGTTTATTTTAAGTGAAACAATTTTTAGTGGTCTGCATCGTCAAGATGAAATCCCCCGTTCTTATATCCTATAGAATTGCTTTCATTCTCCCCTATTCAAGGCATCCAAAAGCTAAATCCCCTGCAATTGGAATTTCAATGAGTAGCTCTCACGCATTAAGCCTTGGGTTCGTCGTATACATTGACCCCATCCAAGTTTACTATGACGATGTTATTCGAGCGCGTAATCGACGTAGCAATGCGATTTAACGAACTAGACGATTTGACGTGGTCATGAGCATGAATGAATTTTGTGAAAATACATTTTGTACTGTTAACAGGAACCTGTAATCTATGATAAATTCAATTCGTCGATAAATTATTATCATTTCCTGTTTCCTACCTTTTCGCTGCTGTCCGATAACGTTATCGAAATTTCTTAGAGGGTTATGCTGTAATTTTTTTTTTAATTACATTGCAACAACCTCTGTCTTCGATCGAAAGACGATGATGCGTTGCCGTTAAAAATTTTTCTCGTATCCCGTGAACTCGAAAATCTTTTTTCATTCAGAGAGAGATAGCGAGAAAGAGCAATTTCGCTCTTGCCTTTTCTGCTCTATTTGTGTACGGCGTTCAAATTTCAGAATAACAGGTATTTTAAAGAACGTTTATTGTTCCGCTGCACTTTGCACTCTCGCCACATTCGCAAAATTGCTTTCTCCCTGGAACCGCGAATGCCACAGTGCATTTGCACCGTATTTCATTGTAGACAAAATATACAATGCATACAATGTATAAGAATACGTTGCACTTCCACACAGTGCATAGATACAGAAATCCTTGAGAATTTTCACCTGGTTGTCTAGTAATTTCTCCATTTTTATTCTCACTAGGCTTTAACGTCAGGCCAATTTCGCTAAAGTAGACACGGACCATAATCGAACGACGTTAAATTTCTGCAGAGCACATGTGCACACGTGCGAATATGCATGTTGCACATGCGGGGATGCCAAAGCAAAGTAGAAAAGTAGCTGCGCCGCGATGGCTTGTTTGCACGGGAAATTGATGAGACTGGATTTAGATTCTGAAATAGGGATTTGGCAGTGGCGCCGCGTAGCGGCTAATAAAATCTTTAACGTTATCAGTGCAGTAGAAAGTTAATTGGAGAAGCACAGGGATGATAATATTTTGAATAACACCATTGTCATTGTCGCAACGAATCAACGTCGATAACAACGAAACTTTCATTAGCACCAGTGGAGACGTCGACCGTTCGATTAATTATTTTCAATTAATTTTTACACGTATCAATCACCGAACACCAATTACTATCGAGAACTAAGTATTTCGTACCCGTATTTACTATGGATCAATTAGGGTCAAGCAGTAGTTGATAATAAAGGGTGATTCGAATTAGAAGATATTAGAAGGCATTCCAATATTTGTCGTCATTCTCCTGATGGCACGTCTATTTTTCTCTCCTAGATATGAAATGTACATTCCATCACGCTACCTCAATTGCAATCATTCTCTGATATATATTTTCTTTTGCTTTCCCATAAACACATAAAATGCGAATGCCCGACCATCGTGCCTGGTAAATAATAGAAGAAATTTTATATAAATTTATTAGCCACTGACAATACAGCAGAAACATTATTCGGGTACATATTAAAATATTTTGCTGAAACGTCACTCATTCCTTGTTACGTTATTCAGCATTGCTTGCGCATCTGACTTAACCAGTGACAGACGTTCATTTACCTTTTGTCCAGTAAGCATTTTGTTAATTATTCGCCGTACTCTTGCTTGAATTTCGCCTGCACTTTTGCCTCGCCGCAAATAACAAAGGAACGATAACAGACAATAAAATGGAGGAAATAATATATACTTGATTAATATTGTAACCGATACTCGCAGTACCTGCTATTTAAAATTTCATAAAGTCAGATCAAAATCAATGCTAACCGTTGAATCGATACAATAAGTCGTTAGGAAAATAAATTTACGTGAACGTAACCTTGCACTTTTTCAGTTTGTCTGTGGATTTGTACTACTTTGGACGTTGACGTTGATCTCTATGGACAGACACAGATGTCTGGCGATCGCTCCATACAGAAGCGCCTTAACAGGATCCCGAGTTCTTGCGGCTAGTCTCATAACGTGGGCGATAGCAGCATCCTTGTTTCTTCCTGCTGCCTTTTGGTTTCAACCCAGGGTAAGTCATTCTTCCAGCGAACTCTGAGCTGTGTCACGTCATTTTAGATAAAAATGCATATCTTGACTGCTGTTGTCTCTTTCTTTCTGGCATAACAGGAAGTGACTGGTGGTACCATTTGTACTTTGGTATTTCCAAAAAATGACGTGGTCAACATATCACTTTGCTTCACTATTCCGATCATCATACTAGCTTGCCTCTTGCCAATGGGACTGCTGGTTTATCATTACCAGAGAATTTTTCAGAGGATTCTGGATACTAGGAGCAGGTGGGCCGTACCCTGCGTTGCTCAGGTGGGTTCATGTATTAATAAATCTGTTGAATTTGAATTTCGTGTAATTAATAAGACTTGATTTCATTATATAAAAGAAATGTTTTTATGTTATTTTAAACCTAGGGTTTGGAAGCAGGAGCTGGTGGTAGACGAGATTCTGAGTTATCCGTGGTCGGTACCCTGGTACCATGGGCTGGACGTAAGTTGTCCACCGTATCTATAACAGGTCGTCAAGGTAGAGCAGGAAGTCTCTCTCATCACGAGGAAATCAGACTCCACAAGCATCTACGGGTGGTCCGGATTCTTCTGCTTAACGTTGTAGCAGTTCTAGTTATGTGGTTGCCTATCACCATCGTCATGTTACTCATCTACGTAGACGGCAGACGATCTAACGAGGATACGAACTTCTTTCTTAAAAGTCATCACTTTGTCTGGGCCCTGGTTATCGCCCAGCTTAACACTGTCGTCAATCCACTACTCTACGGCGTCTTCTCTGAGAATTTTAGGGCATGTTTTGTCAAGCTCTGGAGACGGGGTTTGAGCAATGATCATGGAAGTGGTGAACGTGTTAGCGGTGGTACGGGCTCCAGGAAGGGTGTCAAGTCCTTGGAAGTTTTTCAAGACAGATTAGGTGGGCCCAGAACTCCTAGCAGTCTGAGAACTGGTCCAAGACCACCGAAGAAAAGTTCCAGTTGCAGTATTGGCAGTATTATCGAAGTTCCCAGCTTGGAGAAGCTCTAGAAATTTCGAAGGATTCTCAAAGTGTCAAAACTTACGACAATTTTTTTTTAGCACGTAGAACATTCGCTCGTATCTTTATTACGGCTCCTTGTACATGTTGAACTTTGTAACATTACAGTATAATAGTGAATCAGTACTTAGAAACGATTAACTTAATTTTACTATTAACAAATTATTATATGTGAGTGAACTGTCTCTATAAAATTTCCTTTTATACTCGTTCGTATCAATGATTTAATAATCATATCGCTATGTGCATCGGGCAATGAAATTGTATTATCCAATTGTAGGATATTATTGCAAGAATGTATATGGTGAATCATATTGTTTTATGGATCATGGATAATGAATATACATTTTTTTACTTTGGAATTTTCAAATTGGACCAAAATTTCATTAATGTATCTATCGATCCAACTCAACGTGCTTACTAATTAAGATCTCAAGACATACCGAACAGAAACGGTGATTCCGGTATATTATGTACATTTCTGTATATAAATTAAAAGGCACGTATTATACACACATATCTACTTTATAGAAAATGTCAATTTTTGTTGTCTAAAATGACAGCCATTTACACACATTTAAATAAGAACTCATTGTATAATTTTAATAATTCAATATTTATTGATAGGTGTACTCGGTGGGGGCTGAAATAACTGTTTAAATTATTGCCAGAACGGTAGGATGAAATTGGGCATCCCTTTAAGATAGGATCCGGGATGTGAATTTTGCAAACGTCCGTTCCGTCCACTTGATTACGTGTCCAGGGTGGCAAATAGTTTGACTTTACTGCCGCAGCTATTTCCTGAATATACTCTGACGCAATAGAGCCACCCTCGCAAACTCTAATCAGGGACTTCCCCGTCTGACGTGTATACAAGAACATGTAATAAAAGATAAACCAACAGACGTTGACTTTAAACAATCGACTTGGGAGCAAGGCTAAATCAACAGTTTGTAAGACTATTTTCTTCTTCTTTTTATAAAACGGCGATAACCGCAGGCTGGATATAAACAAAATTTATGCATCACAATAAAATTTGAACATGAAAAGTGGAAAGACTTTTCTTGTCCTTTTATTTCAGGTTCCCTCATTAAAAGTTTTCACTTTTTTTCAGTTTTCACAATGGCGAAACTGATACGGTATATGACCATTATAATAAATGTCGTAGTGGCAATAAATCTGGTAACGAATGAAAAAAAAATAATATGACTCGTTCCACGAAGACGTAAAGCAGGAACGAATTTAACAGAAAGCTGTTAATCAATGAATGTTGGCGTACCGATGATAAACTATTTATATCTGAGACAATTGCGAGGGCTGCCGCAATTGATGCTCTAAACAGAATTTTATGCTTCGTTATATCGTGGCCGTGGCGGGATTCGTTATTCATGAAGAAAAAAGTTTTTGCAGCAGACAAAATTTGAAAAGGAAGCAGCGATTCATGCACATTTTTAACAGGTATCTTTGGTAATGTGGTCCAATTAAATATTGTTAATCTAGAAACATTTTCACAATAGAACAGTTAAAGAATTTAATTCTTAAAGATATATATATATATAATATAAATACTAGGAATTATTAACTTCCTTGCGAACACTTTTCTTTATATCTGATAGTTTTGCAATGTCCAAACAATCTTCAGATTGCAATTTATGTAAAGTTGCTAATTTAGATTCTATAAAATTAATTTTATCCAACTTTAATCCTTCCTTTTTCTTTTTCGGTGGTGAATCTTTTAAACAATTTTTTATAAGGCACCATGGCTGTCCCTCTTTAGTGTATGTTACTAGATCCACTGTGATATCTAAGGAGTCTGATATAAATTCTTCAGGTACTAACATTTCCAGCACAGTTTCAGATTCCTTAATCAGTTTTCCACAAGTCACTTTCTTCCCATCGTTTATTAGATTTAGATAGACCCAAGAATTTTTAGGGAATATATTGGCAAAATCAACTGATAGAAATACTTTGCCTGCGATATGCTTAACATTCATCTTAGGTTGATATTGAAATTTTTTCTGGTGAGCATAGAGATTTATTCTGTGATTTTTATCTTCTTCTGCTTGTAACTCAAGATCTAGTTTTTGTAAAATTTTAGAATCTTCACAGATCTTATCAACGATCTCTTCTGTGTTGGAAAGCATATTACAATCCAATTCTACAAATTCCTCATTTTCCTGATCCATATTATCTGTGAAATCAAAGATCAAAGACCGTTCTAAAAGTTCTTTTGCCGGTGTCAAAGCTAGAAGTTTTTCTTTGAAGATTCGAAAGCATAAAAAATACTGGTTCACAAAAATATCATGTTCCAACTGCTCTGAGCCAAAAGTTTTCTTTGTGATATATGTTTCTCTCTCATCACAGTAAATGAGATTTAATGATCCATCGTCAGGGAATGCACAAAGACTATGAATATTGGTTCCTAAATTAGCTCTTTCAAATATTAACTGCTGATTTTTAGTGTACATAAATATCACGTGCTCAGTCTGTGTAAGGAATATCAAGCCACAAGTCTTTTCCGCACTTTTCCAAGGAACTATATCAGTAACCGTCTGTTCGCTGCAATAAATCAAATTAATACTGTTTCTGCATAATTTGAAAATTCTCTTTTCATATACAAACACACATAAACTGTCTGTAGGCTCAAACTCACTATGGCCAAATATAGCTTCACGCAAATCATGTTCTGTATCGTACGAATTCAATGCAAAACTGTGTACGCTACTCGATGGCACAGAAGTAGATAAAGGTAACAAATGTCTTTCACGTTTCTCTTTTTTGTCTTTTAGGTACATAATACCAGATCTGAGATAGAATACATTGTAAAACTCATCAGCTAGTTCTATACCATTTTCACCCACCACAAACAATTTCATTTCTTTTGATAGTTTATAAATACCCGTCGGTTGACAAATTACAAAAACTCTCTGTCCAAAACATTTAAGGGTCTTTATGGAATTTGGAGCTTTCAGCGTATGTTTAGTACCTGCTTCCCCATACGGACACACAACTAGTTTTTCGCCGTTCCAGAAGAAAAGTGTATCTTTTCCATAATGATTGAAAATAAGAAAGTTTTTCGGTGCGAAATCTTCTTCCTCTTCCACGTACATCTTAATTCACTTGTGTGTATAACCTTCTCATTATTGCTATTTGACAGTTAATCAAAATTTTCGTCTTCTTTCATCCTTTTGACACAGCGTGAATTATTTCAACACCGAAATAATACCGGAATTGATGTTCCTTCCTTTCCTTATGGCTGACTCCTCCAATGAGATGTGCCAGTCTCAGTGGGTGGAAACTAAACGTTAAAGCTGGCGCAGCCAGTCCTTCCTTTCTTTATGTCGCAAACAGTCGCAATCGATATTAAAAGCAGGGACTGCAAGTAGCAACACCAGAGATGAATAGGAAAATGCAAAACGCTACGGTTTTAGGCGATACCCAAAGCATGACACTAATGGCCAATTTCTTCACCTTCGGATAAAATTTATCCTGCGGATAAACTTCTAAAACTTGAAAATGATTGGTTAGCTGGGGATTTATCCGAAGGATAAATTTTATCCGAAGGTGAAGAAATTGGCCATAAATCGCAGCGGCGAGTCTGAGCGAAGAGTCTGAGTTTTGAAATTAAATCAAGATCCAACAATATTTAATAAAAATTGAGGTGCTACACGAGTGTGAAGTTGACATTGCACTTTCTTAAAAGTGTCTTAAAAGTGTTTCAACAATAGGCTTTCTCAATAGTTCTTGAGAAGTTCTATAGTTCCCAGTCTCGTTCTAAGGGTTGCTTTGGGAACTAGCGGTGAGTAAAGGAGAACCTCTGCCCGCCAAGATACGCGTTCGTTTTCACGTTTAGCTCAGCTACAACGGGATTTGCATTGTCGACGGGGCGTTGATCACAAAAGCCCGTTTTCTTCAACGCGTTCAATGCATTAATCTCCGTTTATCTTCGAAATGAAAGTCCCTGATTGACTAATGGCACAATTAAACCGAGTTTATGCATTGAGCCGCGTCGAAGGAAACGGGCGATAATGCGTGCTTTCCAATTGCAATATCACTAAACAAATGTGCACAATTGTCTACGCACTGTTGTTCCAATTACGACACGAGCCGGCAAACGCGTACACAGATATAGTGTTTATCCCCAGATTTTAATTGCGAATCGAACGGACCAAACCAAGAGTAAGAAGTTCAAATCTTGTGTCGAATTTGTGGAAACGCAAGAAGCAAAGATCTTTAATATTAGTTGAAGAGGTGAATAACGATTGTATGCAACTTGTTGTAAAAAAGTATTTTCTGTATTGTGTTTTAACTTTGTATCATGAAGATGTCTACATAGAAAAAATGCAATTGCATACAAAGTTTTGGTTAACAGTTCTTTCATTAATAGATACATAGGTATCTAAGGTCTCTAGTCTTTAACAATTTTACTACACGCACTGTTCCAATTGTTCTGGAAAATTGTGTGTAAGTCAGCATGAAGAAGTGCAGACGTCACACTAAGGAATCAGATGTCACTACTGGGCTTCCGTATATATTCTCAAGCAACGTCAGAGCAACAAACTTTACCGTCGCGTCTACTTCTGTCTGGCCGAGAAATTCTACTTCGATAGTTTTAAAGTGTCTCATCTGAAATATTCTAGGATTTTCAAAATGATTCGGGTCTCGAAAGTCCTCGCAGTTGCTCCGAAAGGACTGAATAAATTTGTTGTGACAAGTACCAGGTAAATTGAATACAATAAAGATCCTGCATGCATGAAAACTGTTTCAGAAAAGATACTGGATTTTAAAATACAATAGGGAAACGTCCTTCTTTTTTTTGTGTCTTTTCTTCTTCGACAATTATACAATTTCTCGAGAATCACAATGAATATTTAATCAAGGTGTTTCTACGAGGAATTAACAGATATTGTGAGCAACGGTGCGCGATGCACTACTTGTTGCATGTACGATGAAATTAATGAGTAACAGTCCAAAGGTACAGAAATTGATTTCAGTTGACTGGAGCAAAGTAATTGGAGTTATAGAACTGTGCTAATTATCGTCTTCTATGTGAAATTTGTGGTATTTGACAGATTTTATTGTTGGTTCGACCTTTGTTCGAGTTAAAAGTATTCACGGATCTAAATGGCAGATTAGTCAAAACAAGCGGATGAACATTGGACTTTGCCCGAATAATTATAGTGATTGTTATTCATAACTCCGCGTAGTAAAGATAAATAATACGCACTTCCTAAATTCACATATCAATGATTATGTGATAAAAAGTTAGATCGATGATATAATTTAAAGAACCTAACATAACATTTATCTCGTTAACATATAGCTGTGTATGATACAGCAAACATTAAATAGTTCAGGGTCACTGTTTATAAATAAATTCAATGTCGTTACTGAAACAGAAACATCAATTGACAGTTATTATTATTGTCTGTCCTTATAACGTAATAGTTATCTAAGAATTTTAAATTAGGACAAAACAAGTATTCCATGCGTTTATTGTTATCCAAGAAAAATGCTGGATATCGTTAAAAAGTTTTCTATTTTGTATGACTTAAACAGACATAACTATTTTAGCGTGTTAATGTGCTTGGCTCATTTGAATTTATAGATGTCAAGCTACGCAGGCTGCGGCAAAGACGGTCAAGGTAGAGAAATCCGAAAAGAAATCCACAGCCAAAGAATCACAGTCATTTACCATGAATATTTTTCGTGGTCATTTACAAGCCAGTCAAATATTCCCATATCCTGAACCTTTAACGGAAGAACAGAATGAGACTTTGAAAATGCTAGTGGATCCTATAGAGAAATTTTTCGAGGTACGCCTTCAGGCTTGCAAGCAATAGCTTATAAACACTTATCGACTTAACTTATTTATAACAAGTGATTTATCTCACAGGAAGTTAATGATCCTATGAAGAATGATGAGAATGGAGCCATCGATGCAAAGACACTTGAGGCCTTATGGTCTCTTGGTGCATTTGGTCTTCAAGTTCCTCAGGAATATGGTGGGCTTGGATTAAACAATACCATGTATGCTCGTTGCGTTGATATTGTTGGGTATAACGATCTTGGAGTTGGAATCACATTGGGCGCTCACCAGAGCATTGGTTTCAAGGTACATATTAAATGGTAATAGCAAATTTTTAACATTTACAGATCATATAAAGTTCCCTATGCAATTTCTAGGGTATTCTTCTAGTAGGTACTCCTGAGCAAAAGGAAAAGTACTTGCCAAGAGTTTGTGATGGAGATTTTGCAGCTTTCTGTTTAACAGAACCAAGCTGTGGCTCCGATGCAGGAGCAATTCGTTCTAAAGCAATAAAATCAAAGGATGGATCCCATTATGTATTAAATGGTAGTAAAATCTGGATTTCAAATGGGGGTCTGGCGGAAATCATGACAGTATTCGCCCAGGTGCCAATAACTGATCCTGCAACTGGTAAAACACAAGACAAAGTCACGGCGTTCATTGTTGAAAGGGCATTTGGGGGCGTCACCAGTGGTCCTCCAGAGAAGAAAATGGGTATAAAATGCAGCAACACTGCTGAGGTCTATTTCGAAGATGTTAAAATCCCAGCAGAAAATGTTCTTGGCGGCGAGGGACAAGGTTTCAAGGTTGCCATGAACATCTTGAACAATGGAAGGTTCGGCATGGCTGCAGCAATGTCTGGTACTCAGCGTTATTGCATAAAAAGGACTGTGGATCATGCGACACAGAGAGTTCAATTTGGCAAGACAATCGACAATTACGGAACTATTCAAGAAAAAATTGCACGAATGTCTATATTGCACTATGTCACAGAATCTATAGCTTATATGATATCTGGTAACATGGACAAAGGTAGTCAAGATTATCACTTAGAAGCTGCCATATCAAAGGTAACCTAACCTTCAAATGTTCTATTCCATAGCATAAGAATAAGTAAAAGAATGTTTTCCAAAACTCAAACATTTTTCAGTGCTTCGGCTCAGAATCAGCTTGGTGGGTGTGCGATGAGGCCATTCAAGTTCTTGGCGGTATGGGATACATGAAGGACGCAGGATTGGAACGTGTTTTACGTGATCTCCGGATATTTAGGATTTTCGAAGGCACCAATGATATTCTTAGACTGTTTGTAGCTCTCACTGGAATCCAGTACGCAGGAAGTCATCTAAAAGAACTTCAAAAGGCTTTCAGAAATCCTACAGCAAATTTGGGTCTGATTGTCGAAGAGGCAGCTAAGAGAGCAACAAGGGCTGTCGGTCTGAGTTCACCCCCCAATTTTGCCCACTTAGTACATCCTAATTTAGCTGACAGTGCTATACTCTGTGCCAAGGTACCTATCGATTCAATTGATTATTACTCAAATAAAAATCTGCAGTATTAATTCCATCTTCTTTACAGAGCATAGAATCCTTTGGACAGGCCATCGAAAACAGTCTAATTAAATATAACAAAGGAATTGTTGACGAACAATTTATACTGAACAGATTAGCACAAGCAGCAATGGACACCTATACAATGGCAGCGGTGTTAAGCAGAGCCACTTTATCTGCTAGTAAAAATCTCCCAAGTGCGCAGCATGAAATTCTAATGGCCCAGATTTGGTGCACAGAGGTCAGTATGCATTACAAAATCTATCGATACACTTCTCCAGACTCAGAAAAATTGTAATAAAAACTTCTTTCATACAGGCATCCAGTCGTGTCGCGTACAATCTGAAAGCTGTACATTCCGGCAAACACTTAGACGTCTTTACAAAACTTAGTAAAATATCCAAAAACGTCTGCGAGGCTGGTGATGTCATTCAACTTAATCCTCTAGGATATTAATCTCACAAAAAAATTCAGTTCTACCAAGAACTTAGTGACATTACGATATCTTTAATTACCGAACGTAATTGAAGATCCACCGACGCATTTTCCATATTGCGATTTCGACAGAGTTCGAATACAGAAGTTATCGCATGTGAGAAAATTCGTGTATACTTATCAAGAAGAAAGAATATATTTGTTTAATGTTAATTATATATATTTATAGCATATTTTTAAGTAAGCAACGATAATGCAATTCTTTGGGCCGGAATGGCTCATCTTTTTCGAAATAAATATTTTTCTAATCAATCTCGGTTAAACATTCATTTTTATGAAAACTTATTGAACTATATCCAATGACATTTTCTAAAACGCCATGTTCTTTGCTTCAGAAATGGCTAGGTATCGCTTGGAAGAATATTTTACAAGCAAATGTTACTCCCTTTTACAGACTCCTATACAACCTTTTATTGCATATTAAGCAGGGAGTATTTGGAAGCACAGAAAATGTATCTATTAGGTAGAACTTGAATTTAGCAATTACACAGGTAATTTACGTTTCTCCTAAATTTCTGCTTCCGAAAAACGTGAGTAAAAGTCATTGATGGTCACTGAACTAACATTCTTTGCAATTCACATGACATCATGTTTCATTTCTTTCGCTTCTCTTACTATTTGCAAAAGAGGGAATAAATTAAAAATCCATTATTTCATTTTATCTAGAGATCTCTCTTCTTCCTCTTCTATTCCCTATAGTCATTACTTTCAGATCAAATGGTTACGCAGCATAGCAGGTATTTCTATCATTGTGTATTGTTCGAGCTTCAATTTGAGTATATGTAGTTTTTTATCATCAGCGATGGCAGTGTCTCAAATGCCTTTTAAACCTGCCTTTCTGTTTTTTCTATTTTCAATATTTCCTTCACGTCCTGGAACATTCCAGAAATAAATTAACGTTGTATGTGCGATTTTCCTGTGTTTTTCTCATAATCACATGATCCATACTGAGATCATATATTTCCTTAATGTATGTATACTAGATGAACAGTGGCTATAATATGAGAAAGTGAATAATTACGTGAAGTTAAATAATGATGAAGAACGCTGTAGAAAAAATATAACGTTCTTGATTAAAATTTGAATCTTTGAGACTACAGGTGTACTTCTTTTATATTTTCAAAAGTACTACGATTTGAGAAACTTTTAAATGTAAATCTGATTCAGTAGTGTATCCTAACTTGGCTATTTGAATAAACATTCTCTGTAGTGGCACTTCGCAGTAACATTGGCAACAACCCTGATTCTCCTGAATACGAAAATACTATGCAGAATATTTTACTGCAGTCCCAGATAAAGAGGAAACACATGCGGCTGAGTCTCAATTGTAAAAGAGACGACGACGTCTTTTTCCAGGGACTTAGAAAAGCATCTAAACATTCCGACCAAGACTGCTACGATATAAATTTAAATGGGATGCATTCGAATTCTAGATTTAATCGCCAATATGTATGTACGCCTGTAAATACACGATTTCGAATATGTTTTATTTATTAATTTATTTTTTTATCATCGGCCCCAATTAATGACTATTTATAAATAATCAAAACTCGGGCCCTGATCATCTATATGTGTAATAGTTCTCAAAATTCAATAAATTCTTTCACGCACACAGAGACAGACACGAACATGCCTTTTCACAGGAAAAATCTCACTTGCGTCGCGACGCAGCCTCAAAGAGGTTTATTTACGCATTACATATCGATGCGTATCCGTATTGACGGTCTTATCTTTTGTTTTTTTCGTGTTTTCAATTGTTTTTTAGATACACCTACGTCAAACTGAATATCTTAGGCGATCGCGGCATCGCCAGCAAACACCGGTTTTATGTACTGGATAGATACCGCCATTCTTGGTACCTGGAGTAACTCTTCTCCTGGGAAACATGAAAACTAGCCCTGAGCTATGGAGATGTTCTTGAAGGTTTGTCCATTCCAAGCGATGCTGATACAGTAATGCTGAAGCAACTGCGTCAGGAGTTCCCTCTCGTCCAGCAATTCTATACGCTCAATCCTGGATCTCTCAGATTCAGGCAGTGAATCATATACTTCAACCATCGTCCACGCGTTCGAACCCTCCCAGCCATTTACTGTGAACCTGTAATAAAGTGGTCCAAGTTCAGGATGGCATTCTGTATGATCGATGCATTGCCGTGAACGTTAATCACCGTCTCTGTTGAGTTTCCAAACTTTCACAATCCTCTACACCAGCGAGAAGACATCCTCTGGTACGTAAGTTGGACAGCATCACTTGGCCGAATTTATCGCGCATGTTCACTTGTTCATAATTAACAAAAATGCTGTTTGGGAACTTGCCAGACAGCCATTTTAACAGGGTCGAGGCTGCACTGGTATCTACATAGACCAGTACGCACTCAGTGATGAATAAAGTGGGTAGAGAAAAGTTCACTTCAGCCTGGCTCAATTTGTTTGCCACATCGGATATGTGCCGTAAGTCAATACCAACCAGATGATAGTTTGCTGCATGTAGATCAGTTGCTGAGAACCTAATCTCTCCATCTGTAAAAATATTAATGTAGACCCTCCGTACTCTAAGTGTCTTCTGTTAAGGGAAACAAGCAACTCGAGGCCGTTTTGATAGAATTTACCGCCTTCTGAAGGCGTATCGTGTAGCGCTTCTTAAAAGGAAATCCAGAGCGGCCCGATGTCTACCCACGTCGATATTGCAACGAAGGCTTTGAATTTCACCCAAAAAATATAGTCATTGTCGCCTCTCACTCGCCATTCGAATTGCTGCATCAAACCAAGTGGCGACTGAGAGTCGCCTCTCGAGTGCAAAGGATTAATGTGTAATCATCTGATTTTAATGAAATTCCATCAATGAAGTACCTTCGGTATTTAGTCTATCTATGAGTTGCTTTTGCTTCTTGATGAGATAACATTTCTTAGCAGTAACACTAGGGAAATCTAGTTCTACAAAATTCAATGGACTGTTCCCTGCATCACGGAGCCTCCAATAGAGTGTATCAAAACCAGCACCCAAATTTATTATCTGTCCTTTTCCACCAGAGAGCTGAAAAAGAATATATCAAATAATAAATTTTTATTACTAGCTACTTCCTATAATAGGACCAATAAGCACACAGAATTAACAGAAGCCTCTAGCTTATCGTACGATAAAAGCATCTCTGAGATAATAATTAAAATGCAACAAGAATGAAACTGCTGAACATGTCATTTCTCTGTGACTAATATAAAGAACAGACAATAAATGGGTACACAATTTCCATCAGATCTTTCATGCAACGACCAATAAGAGTTAAATTTATATTTAAATTCAAGTAGATTTTACTACTGCTAGAGCAAACAGAAAAAAACTGCGCGAATTTGCGAGGTGGACGAGAATCGATTTTCTGTTGACCTATATCAAAGAAATCAGACTGAAAGCTATGAGAAAATAGAACACGGCCTGGGTCAGGTCAAGGTTCCCGGCAATGCGCATCCTCTAAATCAGCTGTACCAGGGTTGTCTAGGTTATCCAAAATGATTCATAAAAATCAACAGTATATCATAATCATACCTTGAGAAACTTATCGATAAAGACTTCGATGCCTTTTACCCTTGCGTAATATCCTCGATTAATTTCCGGCGCTTTACGACCGGTCTGCCTCACGAAGAAATTGATAAAAGGATCACTCCAGTAGCCAAGCTGAACAGCATAACGTTTGCATTCACTAGCGTCGTCGTTTGTGGCCTGTACGGCCTCGTCGTCCGCCATATCTTTTATCATATCACAATTAAACACTCGATATTAACGACGAATAATCATTGTCTCCTATCTTTTCAAATTCGACACTCGGCGATCTTTTATATGGCAGTTAGACAGCCAGTCATACATCACACAGCCATACTAACAATGAGCGTATGGTATATAGAAACAAATATTCGACTTCTGCAATGCATCATGGGAAATCTGTCGAGCGGTGGCGCCACCACTAGTGTATCCAACGTACTGCGTAAGTCTTATAGTTTATTCGTGATAACTTTAAGTAAATACAGAAAGTAATATATATATATATACATAATTAGCCTGTCGACAGGCAACCCGTCGAACGTGGTCATAAGAATATGTGATGCTTGTGACAAAAAGACGAATCGTTAAATTATAATTCGAATTTTTTTGTATTATGTATTTTACGGGCTACATAAAAAGAAAATATAAAAAAAGATTACAGTTTTCCATAGGAACCGAAAATGTTATAATCCAATATGGTGTTACCAGAGAATATCGGTAAAACAGTTTAAATTGCACTCAGTCGGCAATAACTGCAAGATGACTACCCCGAACAAGAACCCAATGGTAATACAGAAAATGATTTTATCAATATGTAAAGTTAAATGCTGTTACGTAATAACAAAAATCACCCCGCTCATAAAACTCTTCAACCCAGATTTGTAGTACCTACATGTAACATTGATATAATAATTTCTTGAGTGAAGCATCTGCGTGCGGGTTGCATATAGACAGGCACGTTAGTGTTTGAATTACACAAAATAAAATTTTATTTTAGTGCAACTAATTTTAATGGGTGAACAATAAATGTTAAGATAAAAACGATAGCATGTAAGTACGTAAACACAGCCATGTCTCTATTGTTTTAAAATTTGCCAAAACTGGATGTCGCAAGAAAAACTGTGTTAAACGAAATGGAACAATCAGTCTATTCTACTGAATTCGATTGACCACCGATCCGATCAATATGCGCCTCTTCGAGATAAAGTCATGTGTATCTTGTAGATGCCCATCGAAACTATCACGCATGTATGCATATACGACCGAGTAACAAACAAATTCCAAATAAATCTTTCACCTAAATTTTATCTACGCGTCAATAGATATATTTGCAAAATCAAATTGAACTCATCAACATCCATACTTGAATGATCCTTTAAAAATTTAATTCCTAAAAGATTCGAATTAGAAGAACTAAACACGGTCACACCTATATCTTGTATTTCCTTCAACAACGCAAGTATATATCCTGTGATCCTGGCAAGTATTTAAATAGAGTGTGAGAAAAAAAGAATTGGGGCAACTAGCTTCCGTAGTGATGTAGATTAATCCCGTGGGGTAATCGGAGTTATTTCTTTTTCTTGCATTTTTTTTATTTCACCACTTCACATACGCAAGGCAGCTGGGAGAGTGAAGATAGGGATTGGTTTCTTTCAAGCGAATTTATTGTTTAGCATATGAATGGTATCTGGGGGCCCCCTTTGGCACATTACAAAGAATTGAATAAAGTTTATAAGGAAGGCAAAACCAGTCGGCCTCTCTCGTTGCTCTTGGCCCGCGGAGAAGTGCGTGCGCGAACGCTTGTGAGAGCGAATGCGCATAGCGGGGCCAGGTGTTTTATTTCGAACCGTGGGACAGGCACGAATCTTTCCCTTCTCAATGGAAAACAGGATCCATTTTCTACGAGGGGACCCCTTAGTACATTCTCCATCTTTCTTGGGTTATTCTATGCCCTGTTCTCCGGGCACCAATTTCGCTTGGTTTATTATTCTCAAACGGGGCCTTGTGTACGTGTTGGGCCCGATGGGCCTCTCCTTGGTGATGTATTACTTCATCTTCCTCTTCCTCGTGCGTTAGTAGTAAAACCATCTTTTTTGCTCTCCCCGCTTCATTTTTTTTATTCGGAACAAAGAATTTGCTATTGTTTATTTTTTCTGAACCATACGTGTCGCCATCTTTACGTTTTTCTAGCGAACTAAGTATACTCGTATACTCTTTAATGCGAAAATTCAATTTTATTCTTTGCTTGGATAGATTCTTTTCTTTTCTGTATATAGGTTTATGACAGAATTATTTTACATTAAATTGGAAATTATTTAGTTAACAAGGATTTTAAGGTTTTCGTTTTCAAAACGTAAACGCGGTATTCATTACCTTTTGTGAAACAAATATTTATAGATTTAATGGAATAAATTTGAAAACTTACGCAACGTACCAATGTAAATGTCTTTCATTATTTGAAAGATCGAGACCGCACGCAGGTACATTATATGTACATAGTATAGTACGCACATACAACTGGGACACAAAAACAGAGTGCAATAACAAGACTGTGGCCGAAATTCGTTTCCTTTAGGGGTGGCCCCGGCTCTCTTTTATTAACGCGTGGAAATTCGATCGCACAAAGAGATTCCTTTATTATTGATCCGGCTCTAACCTAACCGTTCTTCCGAGTGAATAAACGGCCCTCAAAAACTCGTTCTCTCCTCACTACTTCGTCGTTCAGAAAGCATTTAATAAAATCTTTGCCCCGTATTTACGTTTTTATTTTTTAACCCCTGCTTCCCCGACCTTCTTATGAATCCCGTCTCCTTTTACCTTTTTAACCGCTACGTCTCCTGTCATGGTGCTGAAAACTCGACGGTTCATATAATACTTTTTTCTAGTCTCCTCCTTTTTTCTCTTCTTGTTTTCGTTACACCAGTGTTCGCTTTGTCCAATTTTGAATATGACGTGCTCGGTGGGCTCTATTTGAATTAAGAATAAAAATCATTGACCAAGAATACACAGATGGGCAACTCTATCGATTTTTCTATACAAACCGTTAATACCCCATGATTCATGCATACGCACCAACTGTTAGGAAGAGTTTTGCGCACAAGGGAGTTAAGTGGTTGAATTTTCATTTGATGGATGACAATTCGAAATCGGTTCAGCAGGCCGGGACGAGTGCAATTTGATTTAAATTCTCCAAATAATGCCCACATCTCGGCCTGCCGGCCGTTCGGCGTTTTTTCGGTTCTCCATTGATACTCTGCATCTTCTTTTTCTCCGCATTATGGTTTTATCCCTTTGTCGCCTTCCTCTGTCATTTCTTTCGTTTACTCCATTGTTTCTCGTTCTTATTTCTTTTTCAAGCTTGTGGCGAACTTATGCATTCCGATAGGCCGGGACAAGTGCAATATTGGACAAATACTTGTTACGGAACATTGTCACCAATCTCAGCCTGTCTTCGATGCAAAAATTTCAAGCTAAATTCACTACTCCGTATTAGTCATCGTGGAAAATGATGCCCTTCAAACGTGGACCTTGACCAATTCAGTCTCCAAATCGAAGAGCTTCTGCAGGCAGGATGTTAAAGTAAAAGCAAAACAAAGGGAAAACAGAACTGTCCAAGCAAGATAGAAGAAAATCAACAAAGCACGCAGCAACTGTGTAAAATAAAAACACAGACAAAGAAAATATAACAATCGTAGTCGCTGAATTTTGTCAAACGGTTTACAGGTTTTGGCGGGATTGTGTAAAAACATTTCTTGTCACGCTCCTCGCAAATGATTACTGTGTCTCTTAATGTCTTGATATTAATTAAACTCACAAACATGACTTTCAAAGCAAAGACACGCAAAACCACAAGAATTTGTGACAATTCTGTAAATTCGTAATCAAATTCAACGGATGCATGCAGTTAGTTGCGTACTTAGATATTATCAAAACAGTTTTTATTTCACACAACTGTTTTCTATTTTTGAATATTTATATAAATGGACCCCGCACCGTCCTTGTACTGACGAATCAAATTTGAAAATTTCATTATCCAACGATTTTCTTTGTCGTTAATATGAAGTTTAAGGACTGACGCGAAAGAATAAAGTGAAAAAAAGACAATAACACACAAGTATAATGCCACATGACAAAGTAAAGTACTGACTTGATCGGTATAAGACAAAACTGAAGCAAACTGTAGTATTGGCGTAGCACTTAAAATAAGAAAAGTAACAAATTTTTCAAAATTTCGAGGAAACAAAGAAACAAAATTACCAAACCTTAACGACCACCGTAAGTAAGAAACACAGGCGTCGCCACGCGGTCAGCGTGTTCCCGGCTCGACGTTGCTTTTGCGTAGCAAAACAGAGATTGCGCAATTCACCAGAGAGGGAACAAAGTAGTAACAGTAGCTGTACCCAAATCCCTAGATATCTCGACCCTTCGATTACAATTATAGGAGAAGATGCAAAGTATCTGTTAAATCCACCAAAGAGAAAGACACGAAGGAGCCATCACGTTAAAAGATCCAGTAAACTCATTCGCGAAACAGTAGAAGAAAAAAGTAAGATAAGAACGCGAGAATCCTTGCAAAATCCTACGCACATACATATACACATATATGTGCCGTAGGTCTTCAAAGGATGCATGGTCCACTTGGTTGAAACTTCACAGGATACGTAGAGTTAAAAAAAATAAATCAAGTAACCACACGAGAGTACACGACACTTCCGTAAGATGTGCGACGAGAAACGCCACAGTAATGAATTACAAGCGAAGAAGAGGGTTCGCAGAGGAAACTGGCCCAAAAAGATATATAACAAAATAATTCTTTGAAGAAAACGTACACGAACATGGACGTTACTCGCACGAACTTCCGAGTGCGACTGGCTGCACGGGCCAGGTGTCCCGGCTCTTTATTCCTTTTGGGGCGCCGAGAGCTTCAAAGTTCTGAGCTATATAGGCGGCTGATGCGCCCCTGGTGGGGATATATTCTTATTTAACAGCCACACAACGGGCCCATAGGTTCTCCTTATCCCCACTATGAAAATCATCATGGCGCACAGGCCCATCTTCCCCTATCAGCCTTTCGACCTTTTCTCCTTCTACGTGCGAGTGCGCCCGCTTTGTCGCGCTGGATGGATGGATAGATGGATGAGGTATACTACACCAAGCATGGGGCCCAAAGAACACGGGCCCGCCAAAATTGTATCAGCTGTCCGGATTTCGGGGAGGAGACGGAGTGCCTTATAATACACGATACTCACCTTCTTCCTTTACTTTTTATTCCTCTTTTCTTCTCTCGTCCTCTTCTTTCTTAATGCGTATGTTTGTCGCTCTCTTTCTTTCTTTCCCCTTATTTCTACGAATTTCTACTGTTTCTCCCATTTTCAAGCTGCATTCAGAAATTATGGGAGAGAGACAAGATCCAGGTAAAGCTAACTGCTGCCGTTGGCCTGTTACCGGTTAGTCGACATAGCTACAATTAAAAAGAATATAACGTCAAATGTATATATACTTTTGAATTTGCGAACCCTTTCTGGCCCCCTTTTATATATTTCTTTTTATTGCGCTTCTCTTCCTGCAGGGTTGATATTCTCAGGGGTAACTGGTATTGGAGGACTAGTGCTTTCTTGCACACCGATCGATTTTGCCAACCGTTCTGTCTCGCATTTAAATATCTATGGAATATACATATATTTTGGTCAATATATATCACGTGTGATAATTGACATTGTGGCAGTTTCATGCCCTTGAAAGTTTAATTATTTTTAATTAATAAACTCTTGAAATTTGACAGCTACCTACGTACTGTTTCAGAGGCCATCTTCTTGTGGTTTACATTATAAAGGAATCTCATGAACATGCAATCTTATTCATAGACCATAGGTATACTTAATCGATAAACGTTCCGTTGTTCATAAAAACCATACATATGATACAAAGCCTACAATCATTCAGGTGTTCTTTGTATTGACTAAATAGAACGCATTCCTCCATAAATATGATAATGACCACATGGTGAATCATCATCTCACAAACGCATCAAGCGTTAAAACGAATCACGCGAGTTTGGTCCAGTTTAAAAATCATTCAGAATTACGTAATAACATTAATCACTGTTGAACACAGCATAATTAGACAATATACATATAATTTAACAAACATTGAGTGATCATAATGGAACTTTCAAACATAGCATAATATTCAAAAATTGTACGTATATCAAAACATAATTAAAAATCATTCTGGAATGAAAATTCAAATCATATAATAATAGGCGCCTGCGTACACGTGCAAAACTGTATGAGGTTGCGCATGCGCAGTGAGTATCGCAGAAGAGCGCCATACATAAATTCTTATGTGTAAATCGAATGAAATAATCAGAAATAGCAGATAAGTTTCCTATACAGCCAAGATAATAAAATAAAGTTTGAGAACCACTTGTAGGAGGACAGCTGCGCCCTGAGCGCATCTGCTGTCGGTTGCGCGGGCACGCGCTTATACTTATGCTTATGCCCGTGCTTATACCCCAAGATGTCCATTCTCCCTCTTTTGGCCTCCATTTTACCCTCTTTTTTAACCCTCCTCTCCTCTTTCTTTTCCATTCCCATTTCTATTCCCACCTCATCCTCCTGGTTCTACCTTTTTTTTTTGAATCTTTCCATCTCACTTCTGGTTCCTTAGGCTCATCCAACCGAACCAGGACTCAGCCAATTCACCAAATAAACGTAAAAGAAATGGCTACATGCATGCATACACGTACTTCTCACGTATCGATTCCTTTCTTTCTGTTCCATGATAAATTTGTGATTCCTTTCCTCCTTCCTGCAGGAAATGAATGTGTATGCCTAACCTTGTTAACTATAGTATATAACTAGGTATACGTACTTATGGTTTCTCTAGGTACCAGGAACCCGGTGGACTCTTTGAAAATCTGTCATGGCGCACATTCGCCTCTTGGTCCGCGCGTAATACCACTACTTTGTTATAAGGGCATCGTGCAGCCGGCGTAGCTCACTGAAAAATTCTCTTTGTCCCTATTGTTCAAAGGGATTTCCACGGCGGGTTACTTCTCCTGGTAAAAGGGACCATGAAGTAAGGATCAGAGCGACAGCAATAGTCTTCTTAGAAATTTTCAAATTTTCCCTCGGTACCTACTTGTTTCCTTCTTCCTCTCTTCGTTTATCTATAGGGTTGTCTATCTGTCTCTATGGTCTATGAGGATGGGATAGGTATCCAGTACCTACCGATGAAAGCCGGTGGCTCTACTGCTATACAGACTTTTCTGTTCCTTCCACTGGGTAAGAATGAACTACGTAGACCCTTGCAGAGATTCTATTTGCATAGCGAAAGATTCCTCCTTGAACCAGCCGTATCTTCTCATTTCACGCACCTGGATGTCAGCTACGTGGTTAGCAGGCATGGTTACGATGGATATATTTAATGTCATTCCTTTGGATATTTTTGATGTTTTTATTTATGCTAACCTGTCGAGTAATCATTTTTGGTTGAGCTGGCTGTGGGTTTTAATAAATCAAGACTGAGCTTACCTTGTCTCTCTTTGTTTCTATTAATAACTCTACTTCCACTATGAACAAGGTAGAGTCTGGTGGTTGTAGAGTTGACTGTTACCTGAAGAAAATTCTGGTATTGTCATTTTTCTTGCACATTGACAATGAGGTTGACCTAGCTAAACTTTCAAGACCCTTACCATACGTCCATCCTATTGCCAACTTTTATTTGCATGAAGGAATAGTCGGCCTGGACCTAGGGTATCTTTCTTTTTGCTCGCGCACCTGGACAATCCTCTGGAAAAATATAGAGCTTCTGGTACTGTTCAACAGGATTTGAGAATTTTCCGAAATTTTCAATGGTCCCATGGGAGAACTGCAACAAGCGTATTTTACTTTATTTATATCATACGTACGGATTTTTTAACAAAAAGTAACATACGTATGATAACCTGTCTGGTTCGCATATAGTATATACAATGGTATAAATGGATAGGTATAGAGCAGGTAACACCTGGGGAACGTTACTTTGAAATTGTTTCAGAATGGTTAATTAGAAACAGCCAGGTGTGAAATTACATTAAGGCAATGACAATTCCTTGAATTTTGGGTGGCAATAAAGCAACTTCATGACCAAGGCAATAATATTATTTATGGATTGCCGTTTAACGGCCCAATGGTAAATCGGAAAATGGTGGGATATATTCAAAGTCAGTGTAATGCCCAAAGAAAGTGACCGGTGAAAAGTTTTTTTCCGGTACTGATAGAAATACTTAGTTTTGCACTCTCTTGGCAAAAATAATAATGAATAAACTACAATAAATTCTTGCGACGAAACTTTCAGGAAAAATCCTACAGAGAGATGTACAATCTATCCAGGATAGGTATACAGGGTGAAACCAGCAGCGTACCGTATGGGCCATACACCGTGGGGCCCAGATGGCAAGCGTTGGGCCCCTTGCTTAAATTTTAAACGCGATATACAGCCGATGGGCCTTGTGCCACCTGCTCTACACCAAGCTAACGCCCGATTTCGTCCAAATAAATTCTCTGGAAAAACATGTCCACCCATTTTAACATTTTACCTTGTTGGTTCACACTTAGCGTCCGTCCATTACAATAAATATAATTTTTATTAAAATTATCACAGATTGATCCATAGGGTGCCCATGTTAGCTACTGTGAACAGAAGTTCTTAAACGTTTTGTATCGTGGTCCCATTTTGTTCTTCTTGGAGGACCTTTGCTACAAGAAACTCCCAAATAATTTCCATTTCACAGGTAGGCTCAACGTATAAATTCACAAGGAAAAAGTTTTGAGTTACAATCGTTTTCCAACGATCGTGAACCAGCGTTACAGTTTGGGACGGGTTTGAAAAGATCTTTGTTCGCGGAGGAAGTAGCCCTGCGTTAGTGTGGATGTACGTGTCTTTTTCTGTATTGGTTCGCCGGTGTGTCACCGGAAGTCCAACATACATAATACCCATGGGTGCGCCTGCGAGCTATTTTTCGCTTCACTGACAAATAAAAACAATAATGAGGCATAACGTGCACGTCGAAAAAAAATTAAGTGATACCGATCACATACTCTGTAATCAGGAAAAATGGAGCATGGATGAAGCGTCGCGATCTTTCATTCTTGAAATCGTTGCCATTCAAACATTATTCGTGTCTTCAGCATCATCTGGATAGATTTCCAGTAATTTTTTTTAGAACGCCATCGGTAAATGCCAAGAACATTTGTTACCTGATCAGTTGAGACATGACGTATCATAAGGAGGA
Organism: Trachelus tabidus; assembly: GCA_030142655.1. Lineage (NCBI taxonomy): Eukaryota > Metazoa > Arthropoda > Insecta > Hymenoptera > Cephidae > Trachelus > Trachelus tabidus. Next base: position 2,443,489 of record JARQTI010000393.1, on the reverse strand, counting down.
ACAGACACGTTTGTGAACTTTATAGAAAGATTTCTCTTGAGCTTAAAACTTACGATGGTTTTATGAAATATTGAAATACAATTTTTAATTTTGATCACTCTGAGTGAAGCTAGTTTGGATTGATTGATTATTTTTTTTTGTAGGTTAGATTTATTTCTTAGAAGAAAAGTTTTCTAGAGTAGCGAACCCACTGTTGGATAGTAGAAATTCTATTTTATCGACCATATACGTCGGTTGACAGATGTCAAAAATAGCTGAATGTAAATTAAACTTTCACTGGAGGTAGATGATAAATATCTTTTGATGAAAGACTACGGACCGGTCTAACTAAAGTTAACTGAGGTTTATTTGGCGAAGTTAGCTAATCAGATATCGGTATTTTCGACAACCCCGGGTCCGATTGCCTAATGTTAATAGGTAAACCTCAGGTAACTTTAGTGAAACCGACCCTACGGGCTTCGTGACCTCGTTAGAAAGTGGCCCGGTTCTCCAGAAGGTAGTCCAGAGAATGCGTTTACGAGGATTTTTCGGCGAGAATTGGCTGACGTGTCGATCGACAGAGCGCGTGTGATGATTTCAAACCTCAGTTAGTCTTATCGTACAGGAAACCGCTGAAGACTGTATTTTTAAACGAAGTCTTTCAGTTACTCGCGTACTGAGTGTTAGTAAAAGTCTTGTCCTACTCCGTCCACGTTTAATGATCTCAATCATTTTTTTACTTTTCTATCATTCAATACCTTGCATTATTTGCTCAATGTATCTTCGTTGGGCTCTTCATTAAAAGTTTACCTCATCATGCTCTATGTTCAGTGACTGATAAAGATTTAAGTACTTATTATCTTATTTGTCAAAGATTATAAATATTTCAAAACTTATCTATTTAATTCTGTGAAATGTATACTTTTTTTTGAGCAGTTGTATTTGATAGGTTTAGTACTGTATTTAATGAATCAATATTAAAATTTTTCATTTGAAGTTTCTAATGTACTATATGATAGTGCATTTTTTGTGATGTATGTTTTATAGAGTGAGAAATATAGTGTAGGGAGTGTAATTTTTTCTATTTAAATATATATATTATTCATATTGCTGAAAGTACTATTAATTTTTTATAATGGCAACAAAGAGTGAAAAGGAATATAGAAATGGCAAAAATATGCCAATATACCAGGAGGATTCCAAAATTCTTAGAGTAGTCTTTATATCGTTACTTTTGGATCTACTGGCATTTACAATGATCCTGCCACTATTACCAGCACTTCTGGATCACTATGAACAACTGGATAAAGGACAAGGACTTTACTCCACAATTCTTAATCGTATTCGAAAGATACAAGTATATCTGGATGCACCAGATAAATTTAATTCGGTTCTATTTGGAGGTAATTTTATCTTATCAAAGTGATTAGTTATAGCATTATGAGATTTATTAAATTCCTCAGGATTCCTAGGCTCCATGTATTCGTTTCTTCAATTTCTGGGGTCTCCAATTGTTGGTGCGTTATCTGATGTTTATGGGAGGAGACCTATGATGCTACTGTGCCAATTTGGAATAGCACTTTCCTACCTGCTTTGGGCGTTTTCACACAATTTCGGATTATTTGTATTGGCCAGATTTGTTGGCGGTATCAGTAAGGGTAATGTCAGCCTATCAATGGCAATAATAAGTGATGTTACTTCGCCAAAGACCAGAGGACGTGCGATGGTGATAAAGACTTTTTTATATAAACATTACTTAGGGATGTCTATACTTTAATATAAGGTTTTTTTTCAGGCTTTAGTGGGTATTGCATTCTCTGTTGGTTTTGTTATTGGACCGATGATTGGAGCTTTGTTTGCTAGAATTTCTAGTGGACACAGAGAAGGACACTGGTATGCAGTACCTGCTTTATTTGCTCTTTGTCTTGCTGGCAGTGACCTGGTTTATGTTGCTTTCAATCTTAAAGAGACATTGCCAAGTGGTTATAGAGCAAAATCATTAGTTACTGGAATATCTGGTGCATTGACATATATTAATCCCATAGATCTATTTCAATTTAATGGCGTCTCAGGACTGAAGAAGGATGGTAAGAAATATTGATCTTGTGATTTCTTTGAGACATTTAACACTAAACTATTTATTTCAGAATTGCACAAACTAAGGGTCCTCGGTCGTTCTTATTTTGTATATTTATTTATATACAGTGGACTTGAATTTACCTTAACTTTTTTGACGCATCATTCTTTTGGATTTACCAGTATGCAACAGGGTTGGATGTTTTTGGGAATTGGATTAACAATGGCCATCTTACAAGGTGGCTGGGTGAGACGAATTCCTCCGCACAAGACAAAATCTATTACTGAACTGGTATAAAACACAGTATGCATATATATATAATATAGCATATGGAAGAATGACATTTTATATGTAATTATTATGATTAATTAGGGTCTTTGGTTAATAATGCCGGCTTTCGTTTGCGTTGGAATTGCCAGAGGAACGTTGATGCTGTGTTTTGGTGTTTTCCTATTTGCAGTCTGTAAGTTATTATATTTTATTAGATTTAAAGTAGTTATTTTTTGTTTTCTCGTAATTAAACATTTTTTTAGCAACTGCAATGGTAGTTACTTGCATGATGACTCTAGTGTCGCGCATTGGACCAGAAAATCAAAAAGGCGCTATAACTGGAATTTTTCGCTCTCTAGGAGCACTAGCGCGTGCTTGTGGCCCAATAGTGGCTTCTATAGGTATATTAAAGTATACCTTTATTGTCCGAAATTATTTTTATCTAATAAACATTGTCTTAATTCTATTCTAGCATTTTGGAGCATTGGTAGCACAACAACTTATTTAATAGGTGCTATTTCTCTTGTCATTCCACCAGCTATCCTGCGGCCACTTGGATCAATTTAACTTATTGTCAGTACAATATTAATTACTTAATGACCTAATATTTTATAAAGCATAGAAGAAAGTATTTATATTTATATTTATATTTAATGCCTGACAATAACGTGATCAACCAGTAAACTGTAGTTTTATACTGATAAAAATTATATTACTTTTTGATAGCCTTTATAAAATATTTTATATGTAATATAAGATTTTTATATTCTATTCTAAGCAAAATACTTTTGTTAATCAAATTTTTATATTTATATATTGAAATATATTAACAATTTTTTGTTAACAATTCTTGTGTACTCTTTAACAGTGAACCATTACCAAACATTACATTTTAATAAAAGATCATACCCAGCTTACAGACGATTACTATCCAATTGTGAAACCAGTGTGTATGACATTCAAATAATTGTACTCAAGATAATATAAGTAAATAATAATTTATTTTTCTACACTATTCACGTCTAATATAGAGCAATAAACTATTAATTCTTGGGCAAGTTTGACTAACTTATGACTATATCATTGCACGAAATCCAATGAAGTTTCATAAATTACAATACAAAGTGAAATATCAAAAGTCGACCATAAGATAGCTATTGACAAACAATTCCTTCTGTAATCGATAAGAAAACTCAATCGGTTTTGAATGGCAACAAAGTCCCATCCATTCAGGGCGTTATTATCATACCCAGTGCTAAGAAAAATGGCGTACTTCGTCACGTGATCATCCCCACCTTCATCCTATCCAATAAGAACGCGCGAATACTCTTGGATTCCGGGAAGTGTGCTCGTCGGTCCGCGCCAGGAGAGAAAATTGACCGATCGACGAAAAGACGAGGAGTGTCTTCGGGGTACGACAAATAACAGTTTAAGTAAATCCTGGCAAGAAGCCTGGGAAGACGGAGTATTAGTGCGTGTAGGTGTATAGGCGCGTGAATTTGGCGACGAAGAAGAGGGCCACACGCATCCTGGGCCCGTCTTCGGATCCAGCAGGTATTCGATGACGCTTTTGAGATCTCCTTCTCTATGTACTTATGTATCTCTCTGTAACTCTGTCTTCTTTCAAGTTACGGTGAATCTCATTATTAAACATGCCTTTGGACTCCTATGCTTTCATAATTATCCATAAGTTTTCAACTCGCACCTTCTCCTCTGGTTTATCTATCTACGCGTTATCGTTATCTGCGGCACTGCGACGTCTCGCCGTGAGACCCCCGGGAAGATTTTTTTTAGTTTCTTTTTTCGAATTGAGTGTAATTCATATACTTTTTTCTCTATCTGGTTTTTTTCATCTTTATTATTTATTTCGATGAATTTACCTGGTTTTTTGGATTATGTATTCGCTGTAAGTGCGGGTGATTTATTGGAGCATTTACGCGTCATGGGTTTTTCCCTAGGTTTCTATGGTGCTTTCTCTTGTATATGAATAAATATGTATTTTTTGATTTACGCATTACCGATGTTTCGTAAGTTTTCTCAACTCATGAAAATATTTTTGAGTCTGTTATATTAGATGATGAAATTTTTACATTTAGTGTTTGGTATTCATAGGTTTATTTTTAGACACGATTTTGTCTCATACTTTCACGCGATTCTTTGTATACTTGTACTTGTTTGACTGAAATTTTTACCTGATCTTATTTATACACTTTACTAATTTATATGTGTTTATTTCCTGTGTCTTGTTTATCTTAGGATCTGTCATGCAAGCTTATGATTATGAATTTATCAATATTTCTTGATGCGGAATAATTATATGACTATGGAAATAGCTTGGCTTTTTTTTACGTTTATGATTAGCTTTATGACTTTCCTTAGAATGCTATTGTTCTTCAGAAAGTTTACACCGTAACAGTTTATTGATTGCATAATAGCCACAATCGTCTTTCTTTTTCATAAATAGTATCTCTTAAGAAAATAAAGCATTTGGCATACAGAGAATCGTCTTATCACATTGGAGGTTTATTCAACTTTATGGACGAATGTATAAGGCTTATAGTAGTTAGATAATCATTGTATTCTTTATAAAGGAATTTTGTTTCAGGAAGTGTAAAATGATTACATTTGTTGATATTAAACAAATCAATGAGAAGAATGTACAGAATTATTTATCATCTTTTTGTTATATACAATAGCTTCTTGTTGGCATTTGCAGGGCCAGGATCATTAAATTGAGGTAGAAAAATGTCGCTGTGGGCAAAAGCGCAGCAGCTGCCCCAGGAGGCACTGCAACAAGTGCGATCCGTTTATGGAGAGCACTTTCCCATTGAAGTTCGTCATTTTCTGTCATCATGGATAGAAGACAAGATGTGGTATTTATAAAAGAAATAGAAAAATGTACTCTATTAGTTACTTTGATGTGAAATAACTTTATTTTTATATTTAGGACGGATATAGAACCAGATAATCCACAGTATGAACAGTACATAGCAAATTTAGTAGGCTCCCTTATCCAGGAACTTGAGAATAAAGCCAATTCGTTAAATACCGAAGACCTCTTCCTCACGAAGCTCAAGTTGATGGAGGCTGCCAAGATGTTTCGAGTGAGTTCATTTATTTAAATAGGCGTAAATTTAACCAGAATGGTTACCCATACTTTTGTTTATAATAGACTATAAACACTTTTCCCTTCTTCCTCCTAATCTTTCCAGAAGCCAATTTCCGTAGTCTTCTACGTTATGAAATGTAACGTAAGAGATTTGTGAATGTATGAAATCTAATTTATCATTGTAAAGAAAAAAAATATTCTTAGAACTTAAGCCTAAGCGGACTACGGTTCTCATGCATGTTATTTTTCTTTCACGTTATATTGTCATCAGGCTATACATACTAATGACTGTTTATGTACAATTTTCGAAATATTAATTTCTATTGTAGCAAAGATATAGCCAGAATCCAGGAACACTCTTCAGGATAATCAGACATTGTCTGGGGACGGAGATGAAGCTCGTAGCGCAAGTTGAGAATCTTGGTGGCGCTTTGATGAGCATGGCCGGTGGAAGAGTCGGTCTTATGGTGGGCGACGCGGTCGCTGAAATTGCACAGCAGGTTGAGGTCTTGCGACGTCGTACACAGGAAACTGGTGAGGATTTGAGGAAGATGGAACAGGAACAGGAAGCCTTTGCCATAAGTTATCATGAATGTACAAAACTGAATGCGCACCTGCAGCATCTAGCAACACAGCCACAAAGTCAGCAGAGCATAGACTTGGAGAAAAAGATACGCCGGTAAATTACTGTGACAACCCATCATGAAAAATAATGATTTACGTTGAATCACTAGGTTGACCTAGGACAATTGTCCATTATTAATTTTAGACAAAAGGAACAGCAGGAACAGCTCCTTAATCATAAAGTAGCTAGCTTGATGCAGTTGCGACTGAATTTGGGAGACAAGCTTAAGGATACCATCGCGCGATTAAACAGTTTGCAATCACGCGTTCTCGATGATGAACTCATCCGATGGAAACGGGACCAGCAATTGGCTGGAAATGGAGCACCTTTCAACAGCAACCTAGATTCCATTCAAGAGTGGTGCGAGAGTTTAGCTGAATTAATTTGGCTAAATAGACAACAAATCAAGGAAGCTGAAAGACTCAAGCAGAAGCTAGCCCTTGACCCACCAGGCGTTCAGGACATTTTACCTACACTAAATTCACAGATCACTCAGCTTCTAAGTTCGTTGGTAACGAGCACCTTTATCATTGAAAAACAACCACCTCAAGTGATGAAGACTAATACGAGATTCACGAGTACAGTGAGGTTGCTCGTTGGTGGTAAATTAAATGTTCATATGACGCCACCTCAGGTGAAGGTCAGCATTATCAGCGAAGCACAAGCCAATGCGTTGTTGAAGAGTGATAAAATGGCTAAAAGCGGAGAAGCTAGTGGTGAAATTCTTAACAACACAGGAACAATGGAGTATCATCAGGTGAGACAATATAAACAGTTTATGTCTATCATCACGTAATTGATTAAGTAATTTGTATTACAAGACAAATTTTTCATTCTCAGGCCACCAGACAACTCTCGGTGAGCTTTAGAAATATGCAGTTAAAGAAAATCAAACGTGCGGAGAAGAAAGGAACAGAATCCGTGATGGATGAAAAGTTCTCACTTCTGTTCCAATCACAGTTTAGTGTCGGGGGTGGTGAATTGGTATTTCAAGTATGGACCTTGAGCTTACCAGTGGTGGTAATTGTTCACGGAAACCAGGAACCACATGCTTGGGCAACGGTAACCTGGGATAACGCCTTCGCCGAGCCAGGAAGGGTACCTTTCGCAGTCCCTGATAAAGTTCCCTGGGGTCAGGTCGCTGAAGCGTTGAATGTCAAGTTCAGATCAGCGACAGGGCGATCCTTAACTGAGGACAATCTTCGATTCCTGGCAGAAAAGGCTTTTAGAGGTGGTAACACAGGTGGTCAAGATTACACGGGACTACTGCTGAGTTGGGCTCAGTTTTGCAAGGAACCATTACCCGAAAGGAATTTTACCTTCTGGGAATGGTTCTACGCAGTGATGAAACTTACCAGGGAGCATCTACGAGGTCCTTGGATAGATGGATACATCCTTGGTTTCGTGAGAAAGAAACAGGCGGAAGAAATGCTTGCATCATGCACTTCAGGAACTTTCCTGATGAGGTTCTCCGACTCGGAACTAGGTGGTGTTACGATTGCATGGGTCAGCGGTAACGTATCTATTTCACTTATAATTATCTTTTACCATTACGAAGCGTAATACCAGACAGTTAATACATTATTGGTAAAAACAATTCTTTATCTTATCACAGATCAATCCGAAGTGTTCATGCTTCAACCGTTTACCAGTAAGGACTTTGCAATTAGAAGTTTAGCGGACAGAGCCTCTGATTTACAACACCTGCTTTACCTGTACCCTGATTTATCGAAAGATCAGGCATTCTCAAAATACTACACACCCTTCACAGGTTAGTCGAATACCAAATATAATCTGCCAATTTGTCAAATCTAATGGAAGGTCTCGAATTTTTAATCCAATTAAGTTGTGTATAACCGCGCTGTCAGCATTGTAGCAGCAGCGCGATAATAACCGGGCACAAGTGAAGTTTCAAGATAAAAGTGACAGCTTTATCCTTCCTAGAGTTCGAACCTCGTTCGTATACTGAAGAAATTCAAAAGCCGAGGTGGCTACACAAGATCATAAGATTAGCTGATATTAATTATATTATTTTAATTATTAAAATATTTACTAAATAACGCAACCTGAGACTAACAATTACATAATATACTTTACAACAATATTGCTGTCTCTTCCACAGAGAGTCAACCAACCTCAAACAACGGTTACGTGAAACCCCTGCTGGTTACGCATGTACCAGGATGGGGTGGTCCAGGAGTCGGCGGACAGACTCCGTCGCACTCGTCGGTTACAGGAGTTGGCGGTGGTGGTCAGGGCGGTCCTGCAGGAAGTTACCCAGCGACACCATCCACCATCTTCCAGGCACATAGTCCTGACCCATCCGTTACGCGAGACACGCCATCAGTGGCTTCCAGGTCAGTTTCCTGGATTTAACCGACGGAAGTTAATCTCAAACCTAACCTATCCTATAATCCTTTTAAACGTTTCGTATTCAATGAACTGCCAATGAGACACGTGAACGTATGTATTGACCTCGGTGCATATACGCACATCCGTATGAAGGTGCGCAAAGCTCTCATGCACTCCATTCCAATAACGTCTAATAATCACGAGAAAGGAAAATCATTGGGTATGATTTCATTGCTTATCATTGGGACTGGTAATGTATTTTTGAAAAGCTTTAAATATTAGATGAACGGGAACCAAGCAATGTAGACTGAAGATTATCTATTAGTTTTTAATTCAAAATTTTCTCTAAAGATCTCAACAGCTTGATACTGCTCTTATTTGTAAACCACTGGACTTGCCAATTGTGGACCACTGGATATTACTCTTCATTAGATTAATTCTTCCTTATACTTTAAACCTTTGATTAATTAATTAGGCGATCGTTTTTTTAAAACAGTATTGGGTACAATGGCGTTACGCGATGCTGATAGAAGATAATGGAGTGATCTTGCGCACCTGACGATGGCCAATTATCCGTGCAACTACTGTATCAGTATTCTTTACCGCGAAACTCTTTATACTCGTATAAAAGTAATCCTTTACACAGTAATTATAGCTGATCAAGCGATGCCTTTTGCACTCGCACATTTTTTTTCCATTTACTTTTCTTTTGTAACTCCTTGTATCGTGGAATTTATATTTTTTTACTTTCGCGTATCCTTGGTTTTCTTTTTTAAATTGGAAAATCGCCTTTTGTATTTCCAACTTTTTTATGATTAATTTACATATGACGCTTTCTGTCGCGATACGAATCATATAGCGAAGAAATTGAGCCCATCCCCTTTTAAAAAAAAATATATATATCTATTAGTGTCGTTATACTCGGCTAATAGTTAAACGGAAGTGACGTGCATCGGAACGAGTGTCGAGTGTCGATTTAAAAAGATATATATGAAAAGTTAGTATGCACGGAATAAAAATATTTAACATGAAAAACATCGAAGTTTACGATAACTGTGCATCTTTTCAGATGGACCAATATGCATTTAATATAGAAATATTTCCAATTGTTTTTCTTTTTTAAGTAATCATTCTCACTCGACACGCGATCCTACATGACGGAAGAGGAAAAAAAAAAAAGATAACCTAGTTATTCTATAACGTTAGACCATAAGGCTTTCAGTCTCTCTGAGGGACCAAGGAGTCAATCGGTTTATCGAAAGTTCATACAATTTTCGAAATCAGACAAGGGCTCCAAAGAAAAAGGGCATTTCGACCAATGTATAAATTTTACCAATAAGTTGCAAAGGCATTAACGTAATAACAATAACGATTAAGCGATTCTCTTTATTTACACGATTGAAGATACGTATCTCACTGTTGAATGTTACAAAGTCTTTTTTTTCGTCTTAATCGCCTAATCGTCAAACTGTCGAACGTCTAACGCATCGGCTTTGTCCAAGGCTCCGAAGAAAAAGGAAAAGAAAAAAAAACACATGTAATAGCTAAGATTTATTGTAATCACACGCAACGATGCTCAATGCACGAGTCTCGGTCCTCGCGGGCCCCGTTGCTTCTCTCCATTCACCATAATAATTGTTAATTCTCGTCCACGTTAGTTATTAGCCAATTGAACCATGCGAGAAGCTTATGGAATCAATATAACGAAGGCAAAGGCCTGGAGCAAGCCGGTACAACCAGAATTTAAAGAATTCCACTTACGTCACGTGGGACAAGCACGCTGAGAATAATAAAGAGACGAGAGCGCAACTCCAATCACTACTCGTTCAATACACCAATGAAAACGATACTGGCAATCGAGTAGACTGATTATCACTTTTAAAGTATATTTAGAATAAACATATATGTGCATACGTCAAAGAAAGATACGAAAGAGTAGCGACGATCCTCGAACCAAGGAGAAAAGGATGCTGGCGGCTCGTAAGAACGAAAGAGCGTTGAGGACGGATAGAGGAATTAAAAGACAAGAGAAAGAAAGATAAAAGATATTAAAAGGAGCATAGAAAATTTTCTAGCCTCGGTTGTCGTTGTTACTATTATTGCTGTCGTTGTAAGAATTATGAAGCATACAACAATTAATTATATTTTGTGTATGCGTCTGGTGGTTGCTTAGTACGCTGCCGTGTTGTACCGGCTTGATCCGTTAGATAAATATAAAATAAAAAAGAAAAGAACAAGACAAAAGAGGAAGAGAAACTCTCGTTGTGGTGATTCGTAAATTTTTTTTGGTTTTTGCTGTTGCTGCCGCTTTGTATTCTGGTTCTCTCTTGATTTTCTTGATTATTTTTTTAACTTTGTTTTTGTTTGTCCAATCTTTATCCACGTGCGCATTGTTGCTCTCTCTTTTGTCTTTTGGTGAGGGTTGCCAGTGATTGGGGTTGTGTCTTTTGCCTAGTGGTAGCTACGCTCCAGGTCTCGGCCAGTCTGGCGTCGGTCGTGGCACCTCCGATATGGATTACGTTGAGCTGATGGGCCACCCTGAGCTTCCCTCGATCGACGACAATCTCAACCTGGATCAGCTGAACGGATTCGGGTTCTCCGAGTTTATGCAGTCCTACAACGCCAAGCCGCAATAATAGTGAGTTGGATATACTGATGATGATGATGATGATGATGGTAATGATGATGATAATGAACGCAAGCAAGCAAGCAAGCAACGACGCTACTACGAGGGAGCGTAAATCAATTTAAAACTCTTCCTGTATCACCTCTTTTTTCTACTCGCACGTCTCCTCGGAGACGTTCTCACCAATTGCTCCTTAATTGCTATGTACCTATCCATATCAATCGGAAATTGAGGACTATGCTCTACACATACTATTTTCTAGTAGCGCCTGGTGCCCTTAGTTATTATTAATGCTAATTGATATCACATATTATCGGTATGACTGTATTGTCGTATGTTATTTCACACGGTCGGCATTTAATAATCCTGGTCCACTGTTACTGGACGCTCCCTTGGTATTATTATTATTGTTGTTATTATTGTTATTATTATTATTATTATTATTATTGGTATTGTTATTGTCGGTGCGTTGTTATTATTGATAATCGGGAGCGCAGGACTATCAGTGATTGGCCAATCGCTTTTTCGGGATGCCATGATGATGATGATGATGACGTGACGTGGACGTATGTTTACGTCATGGCAATTCGATGCTTCCCATTGGCCGACGCTGTGACCTATATAAAGCGCGAGCGTCCTTCCAGAAACGTCTTCTATGCGAAGAGACGTGTAAAAGCTTATTTATTCGTTCGTCATGAACTTTTTATTTTCTTCTCTCCCGTTTCTTCGTACTCGCGCACCTTCGCCTAATCTCGCCCGTTGACACAGATTTTATTTTGAGTAGTACTTTTTTGTTCGGTGTCACCCCCTGGAGTCGCTCCTTTTTTATTTTCCTGGGATCGCTGTCTGATCTTCGTTTTTCTTTTTTAATTCTACTCCCCGAGGACTCTCGATAGAATTAAGAATCATTTCTTCCATGTCTTTGTCACTGCGTCATTTTTTTCTTTCTTTTTTATATTTTTCTTTGTTCGATTCGTAGCGGGTAATCTAGCCGATTATCGGCCATCTTCCTCGCCATACCCACGGGCATTGGGTGTATGAGTGCTACTGTTTTTAGAGATATATATATTATATATAAATTAGTTAAGTAGGATAACTGTCTAGGACTCGCTTACTTAATTTTTGTCTTTCCTTATTTTTCTTGTAATCGTTCTTTAATCATAGCGTCTACAGCCGACAAAGCCTTCGCGCTACGAAGAGCAAATTGTTCAATGCGAGCATGCGCGCGCAACGCCGGAAACCGCATCTGGCCGTGTTATTATAGATGGACCTCGTGCTAAAAGGGATTTCCCGTGTATCAGGATCAATGAAATATTGCCGTCGATCGTATGCTAGAACGAGAATTTTTTAGATAATTTTGTAGAGGAATGGAAAGTGGTTTCCCTAGATTTTTTAGAAAAGAGCGAAAGATAAACTAAACGTAAATAACGATCATAAGACGATGGCCAATGTTATACATATTGCCAGAGCTCAATTGTAACGATTAACGTGGGGATAGAGACAGTGAGTGACAATGATAACAGAATAATGAGAATTCGTGTCATTCATTTTTTCGACCTGGAACAACTGTTGTACAAATTTTGTTCAAAAACTAAATTGTATTTATCGCATGCTCAAAAGAGTTTGAATTAAGGGCGGGGGGGGGTATCGTTTCAGTTCATTAGAGTAAAGAGAATGAGCTTGAGTGGATGGGCATTTCTAGAAATTAGACTGCAGTAGTGAAAATTGTCAATTTTTACTCCGTTTTTACTCCCTTTAGCAAGTAGAGACAAAAAGATGGTGTGTACTTTTTGACATGCTGATAATTTACTCGCTTCTAACGAAATACGAGAATAATGGTAACGACTGCAAACGCATTGCGAGACAAAATTATCTACAAATGAACATCGTCACGATGCTAATTGGAATTTATTCTGTAATCGAATCAATCGGTAGATTAATAACGGCGTTAGCTACTTTGTAATTATTTGAGTAATTTGACTTAGCGAGCTTTATATTTTAATGCGAAAAATAATTATTTAAAACTATTTTATCGTACGAAAGACTCGCTATACGAATTCACGTCTTTTCTGTTTTACCGGTAGAATGAGTGGGAAAAGCAAGAACTCTGTTAGTAAAGAATCAGTTCAAATCAAGACTGTCTTGTTCCTCGAGAAAGACTCTTTTTTCACGTTTATTCTTCTGTCGTACGTTATAAATAATAACTCCGTCGACGTTGGAAGTCTCTTAGCCGTTATTAATTGAGATTAAGAGTCCACGATAAGAATTGCAACTGTAGATAGGGAAACAATTTCGCTCTACGAGCTCACGTTGTTGGTAGCTTAAATGGTCTTTTCGACTGGTCTATATACAAGTGCCTTACACAGTAAATACGGAGCTCAACATTGATCCTCGCCGAAGGCTTTGTTAGATGAATAGCAAGAGCAGGAAGGATGGAGGAGAGAAAAGGAAAAGGGACAGCGAAAGAACCTGTAAAAAAAATGATGGAAAGTATGAGAGCGTATGAGAGTGAGAAATATGTGAGAGCTTTCTAAAGAAAGGTCACGTCAAGCGAGTGGTGGAATGAAGAAGCAAATAATACGACGGAATACGAATCCGTAGAATGTACATTATTATGCTTCTTTGACACTCCATTTTTAAATGATCCCACGTGGCAGCCTCATTCTTCCGCTTTCGGTAATCGGACGTAGGGCCTCTGGTAGGCGTGATGATTTTTAATGTCAGTGATAAAGAATTAAGTTCGCTAGCGAGTTTTAGAGATTAAGAAATTCTATAATTATTGAAAACCGTCATTGGAGGTATTGGGATTAACGGTGGATGACGTTATATTATGCTTCTTGGTTCTATGTATCATTATTTTTTTTTTTCGTTCATTTATCACCCGTACAGATTCAAATAGGTAAATGGTTGTGTAAAATGTTTATTTATAATTTTTAAGTCTTTCTTTTTTACTGTCAATATGCTTTACTATTAATCGAACGGATGAGTATTTTATTTACTGTAACGAGGATGAGGTTGCACGTGCATTGACGGAGGAGAGAGAATGATTTACCATTAATTCGAAGTGCTTTTTATTGTGTGAAATGATAAGAGATAAGAAATCATTGAACGGATATGAATGATTAGACGCATCGTTGTCTTTTTTATATTTATCATTATATGATATGTCGAGCGGTCGCCGGAGTCTGTCTCGACGTCGGCGTCGCGCGTTACATGCAATATTATCTATTGATCTTTTTATCAAAGATTAGAGTTTATTTTATTATCGAGAGAGAAAGTGGAAACACGTTTTACCGTTTGTATAAGATAGATTTCTTATTATTCGAATTATAATCTATATAAATAAATGAATATATATATATATAAACACAAATTAAAAAAAACACACACACACCTAATTTACATACGAAAGATATACTGTAAGTCACGCGCACTTGTATGTACGCGCGATTCAATAAATTTTAAGCCTAATATCTATTATGTTGTTTTTTCTTTGTTCAGTTAATAATTAAAATATTTTCTTATACAATTATTATTTCTTTATGTTATTTAAATGAGGATGCGAGACGTTTTATGAAAATATGATGTATTTAAAATTTCATAATTATATATGCCATGTTCATAATGGACGTTTTTTATGAAACTTATGAACACACACTTATGTTCAATTGGGGACAATTTTCTTGCTGCTCTAAGGGACAAGGACACTCCGTAGGCTCGCACTCTTCTATATAATATCCTGGCGCAGGGTAACTCATATGATATATGGAATCTCCAATCATTGGGTCCTTTGGGGGTCGATATTGGGCCTTGCGTGCCCATGGTAACTCCTGCTTGGGTACTGGGGCCCATGGCTGATAGGATAACTTATTTACTGTATCTCCGTCAATCTTGTCTGCGGATCTGCATACAAATTGTAATATATAAATCGATTGTGGCAAATGATACGCAATTATGATAACAACCAGGAGAAATCGTGTGAGCTTTCGATAGACCGTAAAGAGAATATTTGCACCTCGTACGGCCATCTTATATCGTCACGCATTCAAATCATTAATGATGTAGTCTGTGTTATTTAGGATTTTTATGTTGGATATCAAAGGTAGCCGCTCGAACTTTCTACAGTCCTTGTCAAAGGAGATAAAAATTTATATTGCGCCCTATTGTGTCTCTATGTTCATTGGACTGTTATACAAATGTGGATACTAGGAACAGGATATTACGTTACCTGTAATATTGAACATTGGGTTTGAAATTTTGCACCGGCTCCATTGGTCCTGGATGAATGTAAGACAGCGCTGTTGTTGTGCGATCCTCAAATGGTTGACTGGATGTTTTAATGTTGTTGCAAGGGATAACGACTTCCGGTCTTCCTACAGCTTTTGGTACATAATCGTGTCTTGTTGTTGTAATACTCTGCATGGGACCGTCACCCATCATATTTCTTCGACGTGGTTTTATGAGGTCACGTCTCTCAGCGTTCACCGGTTGATAACTTAACTACGAATCGATATGAGATTTTTAAGAGAAATGTTGTTACTGTTTTGATAATTGTTCCGCCGGGCCTTATGTATTCCTTAAACATCTATTTTATATTCGCACCTTGTTTGTCGTATCGCACGACATCTTTTGGGTAGATATTGATATGCTTCCACAGGGTATCACGGGAATTACCGGTTCCGTATCACAGGGTAAGAAACTTTCCTTGTAGATGGTTTTGTCTGAGAATTGTCCATCGCATGGAAATATTATTGCCCCGCTTGGTACCACAGGCTTTTCTCTGGACGGCAATTCTGTTTCCATGTAACTCTTGGAATACGTTGTTTGGTCGTCCATCAAAACGTTTGGTGGTCTATTTTTTAAATTGTCATATAGATGAATTTATGACATATTTATACTACAACGTTATGATGTATTGTTAATGTAAGAGAATACAAAGATAAATAATTTACAATATCTCTGGTATAACTGTATTATTCATTTGTAATACAGAATAATTGATATACTTAAGACGATAATGAAAACTTACACAACGACTAAAACAGACACTCGTAATTATTGAAATTAAAGTTATAACTTTATGATGGAAGTTCGCTATTGTACTATTGTACTATTGTACTATCCTATTATTGTAATTGATCCTTACCTATAAATGGGTTTTCTCATCCAAGGATAACGTTCTTTCTTGAGCACACAAAATGGCTGATAACTCAGCTTCTGTGTAGTGTTCTTGTCGATGGCTTCGGAAGGTGGACAATATGTCATCCTTGGTTTATAACTGGGTACTGGCTCCGCACGTCCTGGATTCAGGTATGATAATCCTGTCGTAGTCCTTGCATCTAGCGTGCCTGAACTAAGCCTGATACTTCCACATGGAATTATTTTTTCTGCCTGAGGTATCACTTTGGGAATGTAATCATGACGTGTCGTTGTTGTGGATTGCATTGGGCCTTTACCAATTGATTGCCTGAACAATAAGATTATAGTGTAATTAACTTAATTACAGGATAACATCTATGTATCTATGAATACAGGGATTAAAGGTATACCTTCTACAAGGTACTATTGCCTTTGCTTTTACAGAACCCCAAACTGGTCTGTAACTCATTTTATTCGTAGTTTCACTTGCAAACTTATCCTTAGCCATATCCAAGCTATGCGTTGGTTTGAAAGGCTTTGGTCTTGCTTGTCGGGATGCTGAATGGTCCATATCCAGATACGAGAGATGGTAAGTTGTTTTTGCATCAATGGGTTTTGCTGGAGGACAATAATTCCTCTCTGGAGCAAATGACGTGACCTTTGGTGGCTGAACATACCTCCTGTTGCACTGTACGAGAATATTGTATAATGAGTTATTGTAATGAACAATATTTTTTACTCAGGTTATGTCACTTTGGTATTGCATGGGCAAGTTGTTGGCCGTATAGGGGCAGCACAATTTTTCTTCTTTTTCGAAAATTCTATCACCTCCATGTCGTCGTCTTCCTCGCACTAATGACAAAGTCTAGTACAAAAGAAAATACTCCTTTCCGCGGAATAGCAAAATATTTAATATAAAATGATTTCTGGTTTATTAAAAGCTAACATTGACAGTTCGGAAGACTCGGAGACAACTCGGAAAGTGAGTATCGTTTTTGTGCACAGTATACTCTGATTCTATGAAATACGTTGTTCACACTGAAAATATTAAAGTAGGTATCTATAAGTTATAAAAATTCTTCGTGATTTTAACGTGATATATTTACTGTATACAATATAATTATATGAATAATATCTATATCCCAATTAAAAAGATATTCGCAAATTAAGATCGGGCTAGATTTATGAACGCAGAGTGGATTATTCATTGCAGGATCGGTCGGGCATTATCGTAGAATTCTTTTCCTTCCATATATTAATGGACTGTTGATGTTAATTAAACATGCAAGAAAACTTAAAGTAACTCTGTGAGGATTCACGGTTTATGATCCTATCCCGGAGATTGGCGGGACAATTGAGGATATTTACAGATCATTCCAAATTATGCATTAACACCATGAGAAAAAGGGACTCTTATTCTGGAAGCGTTGAGTGAAAGTGTCAGAAAATGAAAAGAGTCTCGGTGCTCCATTCCCTTTGGCCCTGGAACAATACAATTAAAGAATTAATAATAGAGAATATTTATTAGAGAATTAATACTAGTTTATCATTTTTATACTTTTCGACTATGACTGCTGGCATTTGGACGAGCTGTACAGGACTCTTTTGGTCTTTCAATGCCTGTTGAAGATTCAGGATTTGTCCTCGCATTACGCTCATCTGTCTGTCAAAATTATGTCGATCGAAACCTCTATCTTGCTATAATAAATCGTGAAAGAAAATCATTAAAACTTGATTGTAGAGAATAATGTGTAATGGATAGGATTGACTCACTTTGAAAAGCTGATAAAGATCGTCACAGAGATCCTGAACGAAATTTTGATCAGATAATTGCGGTAGAACGAGCTCTCGTGTGGCTTCGCTGAAAGGCTGCTTTGCTTGACTCAGCCAAGCCCAGTGATAAGGATATGCACGCCATGAGTCAGGATGTTTAAATGGAAAAGCCAGGCCATTGTCGATAGCCGCAATTTTGACTTCACCAGCTTCGCTGCTAGCTCCTTTGCTGCCTCCAGCATCATATTTAATAAGCCAATTATCGTTACCTAATCACACAGTTATTCCTATTAGTCATGTATCAGCTTATTGCGTAGTTTTAATGTAAACGATAATTTTTTTATTCTATACCTCTGTCAGTATTTCTAATGATATAATCCAGAATGACAAGTCGTTCAAATTGCAATTGAAATTGTCTAGCGAGTTTTGGTGGTAGCGGTTCGCTTTCCCATCTTCGTAGCCAGTAATCAGCATCTTTGTAACCATCTACAAATACCTGGAAGGAGCCAACCTTTGGCCGAAGACCGATCCGATTGAAGTGTGAACCGACCGTAGGAAATTGGTCCATGATGACTTGTTTCATTCGTGCCTTTTGTCTGTCAAATCTTGGATAATTAAATGTTACGCTGACCAATTTTACAACTCTGGTGTTCGGGACTACACCCAAGCCAAGCTTCCGGTCAACTAGACTGGCACCAGCTTCGCTTAAGTAGCCCTGATTAGGTATGAGGCAACTTCTGCCAAAACAACAAGGACAACACAGCTTATGCATCCATTTTGTCCACTTTGGATTCAATCTTCCATAAGGTTCTTCATCCTTTGGCTTAAATACACCGATTATTTTCTATGAAAGAATAGTCAATTATAACTTGGAGTACTAAATTTGAATATTTTACTATTTAATATTATCACTCACTCCAGCAGGGTTTTTTACAAAATAACTACCACTCGAGCCTTGATAAATTCTCTCAGGGAATATTCCACTGTCAATAGCACATTCTGCTTGCCACACTAACTCTGAGAATTGTGGATCATCTATAATGACATTATATTTGATATAATCACAAAGAATAAGCTTATACCACGATAGTTTAATACTGTTATCAGTACACAAAATCCTACCAGGAAATCTGTTGAATGTAACATCAAGTTCCAGTCGACCAAGGAGAGGCTGGCTCTCCCGGTCTGTTCCAGGGGAATCAATGGTTATAGATTGTTCCGCACTAAGGCCAGGTATAAATTCAACGTCAGGCAACAAATCAGCTTCGTCCCGTGGTTGCAGTAAATTTTCAACTGGTGTGACTGATAAATCAACAAGAGCATCGGTCTCTACAAGAGTTGCTGGATT
Source organism: Trachelus tabidus (assembly GCA_030142655.1). Classification (NCBI taxonomy): domain Eukaryota; kingdom Metazoa; phylum Arthropoda; class Insecta; order Hymenoptera; family Cephidae; genus Trachelus; species Trachelus tabidus. Next base: position 2,424,191 of record JARQTI010000393.1, on the reverse strand, counting down.
GGTTGAATTCTGTGAATGATACTCTCGATAAGGCACGTGCAGCTGCCGCTGTTCCGAGTCGCTCATCACAGAGGAAATTCAGCTGGTCAGAATCAATCTGGGATTGCTATTTAGCAGGGATGAATATATTTATCTGTTATGAGACATTCCTGCACTGGCCACCTGTCAGTGACGCACGCGATTGGAATCTTCCCTAGTGAAGATGATGATTCTCGATCTTTTCATTGGTCTTCTGATACGTGTTCTTGTTTTCTTAGACCCTAGATAACTGGATATGACCTCCAGTATTTATCCAGACCTCAATGATTATGTATTCCTCTGTGTGACGGCTTGATGTGTCCTTAACCAATTAACCAAATTTTCAACCCGTCATCCCAGCAGACGGTTTCAGCTGATTAGGGTACCTCCATTTTTTGTGTACCACCTTAACAATCCTAAAACTGAAATTATTAAAATTATTTCACCTCCGTGAAGTTAGCCGAACAACTTTAACTTTATAATTATTTATCATACCTAATCGATTGGTGGTCGTTTGGTG